>LPNX010995233.1:453951-488951 GCA_001517045.1 Pseudotsuga menziesii | reverse complement strand
ACGATGATGATAGTGACGATGATGATCAACATGATGATGATGATGAAGATGATGGTGATTATGGTGAGGATGATGATGTTAGTAACTCTTTTAAAAAAAATAAGATAAAAGAATATGTCTAATTAAATATTTACCTTTCAATATATTTCATCATCTTCTTCATCCAAGTCATCATCTGTATCATCAAATCTTGAGTCAACATTGTAATGATTGGCCATATCATCATTGCCATCTAAGTCAGTTACGCTCATCGTGTCATAGTTGATATATTCTTCATGGGAATTGTCTGCTACATCATCTGATTAAACTAATTCTTGGACATATTTTGCTAGATTATCATCAGCATCTAACTCATGTTGATCATGCTCTTCATCATCGTCGTCTTCTTCCAGAGAACCCTCTTCATTACCATCGTCTAGGTTACACTTTACTGGCCTTCCCCTTGAATCGTGTCTCACAACAAATGACCAACCCACTTTACCTGGAACCTTCGAGTAAAATACCTGTTCACATTGGATTGGAAGAAAATAGGGTTCCATTCCTGGCTCAAACAACCTTGTATTTACCATGGTAAATCCATTATCATGTTCAATAATAGTTCTATCGATATCACATTGATTCAATCATAATCTGTACCATTTGACAATGAACAAAACTACCTTGAAGGATTTAAATTCACTAGGGTTTAACTTTCCTAGAGTTATACCCAACCAAAAATATTGAACCAGGTATCTAATATTTGATTTTGATGAGGAGAGAAATCCTATGTTGGGCTCACTTAAAAATTCCTTTTTTGTAAGAATCCCTAATTCCATCACCAAAAACTGAAATTGCTCGGAAACAAATTCCGCTTCGACAGAAAGATGCGCCCTTCATGGAGAGTCAGCCTAGCATACTTTTGCTGATGGATTGTGGAGAGAGACCCAAAAAGTAAGAAGCCCCATCTTCTGTAGCTGCATAATGTCTTCTTCTCAGGTTATCTCTGATACCATGTTAGATTTTTATCATTTAAGCTAGCATTATGATCTTAGGATCTTTAACTGAGAGAATAACATGCACAGCAATAAACACAAGAGACAAGAGACACAAAGAATTTTCCTCAGGGAAACCATAAAGGAGAAAACCCCACAACTTCCTCAGAGATAGAATCAACACCAAAAGTAAAACCCGAAAACATAAATATGATCTCCCGACAGCAGTAGTCTCTCTTGTCCCAGCAACTTCTCCTCTCACTCATGCGCCCCAATGAGTGAGTGTGTGTGTGATAAATAGAGAGTCTCACTCTCTATTTATATTCTTTCGTTCACTTGAAACCCACTCCAACATGTCGGCCTCACTTAACAATTACTTACTAGAGCCGACATCTCTAGGAGTGTCTAATAACCCTAGTGCCCCACAACTTGTGGGGACTTTTCCTCCTCCGAACAACAAGGAGGTTTATCCTTAACACAATGGTGGGGACTATTACCCCGACTTAGAATGACTCACCTAGGGTCGACTTCTCTAGGATAGTCTAATAACCCTAGGGCCCTACAACTGTAGGGTCTTCAACCCTTTACCAATAGGAGGTTTACCCACAATGACTTGACATGACTTGTTTACATTATAGAAACTCTCTATAGGAACATCGGGGCATTACATGACTTAAATACATTACAGACACATCCCGGAATAAACATCGGGGTACAATACATAAGAAATACAAGTGAATACATTTTGAAGTTACAATTACATCAAAAGTACCAGCATCGAAAGATCTATATCCGATGAATATAATAGAGCTTACAGAACTTAAATCACAATTACAAGAACTAATTGACAAGAAGTATATTCAGCCTAGTGTTTCCCCTTGGGGCGCACCGGTCTTATTTGTAAATAAGAAATACAACATTAAGATAATGCATAGATTATCGACAACTAAACAAGATGACTATTAAAAATAGATATCCTTTACCCCGAATAGATGATCTGTTCGATCAGTTTCGAGGGGCGACAATCTTCTCTAGAATAGATCTAAGTCCTGGATACCATCAGGTAAGAATAAAATGTGAAGACAACTTTAATACTTCCTTTAGAACCCTTTATGGTCATTAAGAGTTTGTTGTAATACCATTTGGTTTGACAAACACACTTGCAACTTTTATGTGGTTAATGAATAGTAATATGAGTAACTATTCAGATAAATTTGTAGTCGTCTTCATCGATGATATACTAATTTACTCAAAGAATAAACAGGAACATGAAGAACACCTAAGAATAATTTTGCGAGTGTTAAGAGATCAACAATTGTTTGCTAAATTTAGAAAATGCGACTTCTTTAAAGACATAATTCAATATCTAGGACACGTAGTGTCCAAGGATGAAATATATGTCTACCCCGACAAGATTAATGCTATCACATAATGGTTGGTTCCTAAAAATGTAACTAGCATAAGATCGTTCATGGGAATTACGGGTTATTACCGAAAGTTTATTGAAGTATTTTCTAACATAGCCTACCCCATAACTTCACTGCAGAAGAAAGGTAAGAAGTTTGATTGGAACGAAAGTGTATGGAAATCTTTAATAAACTAAAACATATGTTAACCACCACCCCTATATTAAAAATTGTCGATCCTTTTAAGTATTTCGTCATATGCACCGACACATGAAAGGGAGGATTAGGTGGGGTGTTAATTCAAAATAATTACATTGTGGCCTATAAATCTAGAAAAGTAAAAGAACATGAAAAGAACTACGCTACACATGACTTAGAACTTGTTGCAATTATACATGCATTAAAGATGTGGCAACCACCTAGATAACATAAGTTTAAAATACTTGTTTGATCAACAAAATCTAAATGTTGGACAACCTAGGTGGTTGTCATTCTTAAGTGAATATGAATTCGAAATAAAACATATAAAATGAAAAGAAAACAAAGTTGTGGACGCTTTAAGTCGTCACACAAATTTACTATTTTCAAGCTGTAGTTACGAATCAGATTTGGAAATTCAAATCTTAAATGAAAAAAATTCTGATAAACAATATGAACACTTAAAAGAAAATACTATTGAAAATGAAAAGAACCAAATAAGAACATATTTCAGTGTAAATGGAAGAGGATTACTGCTTCATAAAAACATATTGTACATACAAAATATCAATAGAAATCAAATGAACTGTTATGAATGAGTTACACAAACGACCTTATTTAGGACACCTTGGATACCAAAAGATAATCACCATGGTCAGAAAGGACTTATTTTGGCCTAACATGAAAAAATATGTAGCAGAATATTTAGCTTGCTGCATCAAATGCCAACAGGTAAAAGAAGAACACCAACATCCAGTAGGGTTACTGAAACTGCTACCCATTCCATAATGGAAGTGGGAAATAATCAACATGGATTTTATAACAAGTTTACCTAAAACTTTTAGCCAACATGACTCAATCATGGTCATAGTCAATAAATTAAGTAAAGAAACTCATTTTATTCTATTAAAATATACTTATAAGGCTGTTAACATTGCATATATTTTTATGAAGGATATTTTCAGGTTACATGGCGTACCAAATGTAAAAATCTCAGATAGAGACATAAAATTTGTAGGAAATTTTTGGAAGGATTTGTTACAAGGACTAGGCACACAATTGAATTTTAGCACCATGTATCATCCACAAATGGATGGATAGACTGAAAGGGTAAACGAAGTCCTAGAATACATGCTTATAATGTATGTAATGGACAAACCAGGTAAGTGGGAATATTATTTGCACTTAGTGGAATTTGCTTACAATAACCATTTTCAAGTATGAGCTGGTATGAGTCCTTTTGAAATTATGTATGGATGCAAATGTAATACTCCAATTTATTGGAAAAGTCCAATTGATAGGTTAATGTTAAGACCTGAATTGTTAAAGGATATGGAACTAACCGTGAAACATGTACAACAAAATTTGAAAGCTCCCCAAGACAGGCAGAAAATTTATGTTGACTTAAAAAGAACTCCTCGCAAGTTCCAAGTAGGTGAGAATGTGTATATAAAGGTAATCCCCAAGAAAATATCTCCAAGAATGGGAAAGTATTCAAAATTGGAACCCAGCTATTATGGGCCATTTGAAAATTCGACTAAAGTAGGGTCGGTTGCATACCAGTTAGCCCTACCACCTACTATTAAAGTACACAATGTTTTTCACATTTCCATTTTGAAGAAATATGTTCATGATGCTACTCATGTGACCGATTGGAATTTTATATAGGTGGAACCTGAAGGAGAGTTCCAGGTGGTACTGGAGCGTATTCTCGACAGGAGAGAAATTTTACTCCAGAACCGTACCATCGGACAAGTCAAGGTGCAATGGAAGCACCTTAGTCCAGAAGAGTCCACTTGGGAATTGGAAAGTTATATGCATGAGGCATATCCAATCCTATTTCAAGATGAAGAGATGGAAGAATAAAGACAGAAAGATAATAACACTGAGGATGGTGTCATCCTATAAGGGGATGTGTATGTAATACACCAAGATTTAATAAATTGTTAATAAATCCTTTAAGAATATTTTATTTTATTATTTTAAATATTTTTGACAAGAAATAAAAAATAAAACAAATGTAATGGATTATTCTTTTGTTAATAAAATATATTGGAGGAGGAAAAAATGAAATAGTTGTTGAAGAGTGTTTGTTGAACCACAAGAGGAAAAGACAAGTAGCTCAAGCTGCTGAGTGAGAACACCAGGTGCAGGAGGCATCTTCCCCAAAATTAGGCCACAACTCCTTGTTGAGTGCTAAAGAGTATGAGGCTCATAAATGACCAAGTCCTAAGAAAAATACGATATAATAGTATGTCCATTAGTAAGCAGGAGGCTAGCATTAGACAGGGAATTGAAGCTGATAATGCAAGAGATGGGGCATTAAGTGGATTTTTCTCCTATGGTTCATCAAACAAGCTCAATGGGGGTTCTGGAGCAAGTGAGAATTGACTGCTCTAGGAGTTGGTTGGGAGGAACAACTATTCCATTTCTTTTTTCCCGACAGTGGTGCTAGGTTCCTTGTCCTAATTATTAACTGATTAGAAAAAGTTACAGTAGGATGTCTATTTTAACTTTGAATCACAGCTACTTTATTTTAAGCAGAAATGTATTATGCATTTGTATGGAGTAATGATCTATTATGCATTTGAATTAAGTATTGATCTATTATGCATATGATTTAAGTATTGATCTATTATGCATATGATTTAAGTATTGATCTATTATGCATTGAAATAGAATATGGATTTATTATGCATCTGTTCAAATAATCATTCATATTATGTTTCAAATCTAGATATTCTTTCCTATTTTTAAGGTCATTCCTGTAAAATAAATATGAGTTAGTATTATAGGGTTCCTTATGAATCTATGTTCGGGCATTCATACCCGTATCAAGACTTCATACCTTATGTGTTGATTAAGCAATTGAAACAAAATAGATTCAATAATATAGCCATGTGTTCTTCTGTTTAAACTAATAATCAATAGTACGATAATCTGGTTGATAGCCGAGAGGCCTCCTTAGAATTACAAACATTTTAAATACACCTCATTTCATAAACCCCAAATATATATCGAATAAAACATTTAAGTAATCATATGCTTAAAATAATAGTCAAAGATACTATAATATAGTCTCTTACATAGTTTAATAGTCGATAGGTTTCCCCATAACTATAACATATTAAAATGTATCACTTTTCATAAATATCCACTAAAGATCAAGAATGTTCAAATCGAGACCGATCGTGATCTAAGGAAAGATCTACATATACCCTAAATAAAATTATAAATATATATTTATGCAATATATAAAACCATAAATATTTTATTATACCAAGTATTGAGATCACAGAAAATCCCATCTAATAATTAACTAAAGTTCCTCGACTGAGTCAAAGTCCTCAACATCAAAGCTATGAATGATTTAAGCACCTAGCTCCTCTGCCCAGCTACAACCTGGATTTATTCCTTACTTTTTAGAAACCATATCGAATCTACATGATACAAAATATTCTTTAAAACCAACGAATCAATCAAACCCCATACGTGGCATTAAGACCATTGTAGATGGAAGCCTGGGTGTTAACTTAAATATTATAAACAAAAAACTATGAATCAAGAAATAACCAAAACCTCATATGACTTAAATGCTTCATATCGAGAGCAGTCGTTCCATTTAATTTATAGAATTAAAATTATGACAGGTTTTTAAATACCAAAATGCACAAATAAGAATTCGGCACAGACCCTATGGGTCACCTTACTCTATTAAATATCGAAGGTTAAACACAATGATTTTGAAATCATTGTGGCTATAAGACCATCAATGATGGCACCCACCATCTATTAAAAACCCCAACATTTAAATAAATTTTACAGATTAACCAAAGTGGTGGTAAGTCCATCGACCATGGTACCCACAAAAATATTTTAGTCCGTGGAGCAAGCAACTATGCACACATCAAGTTTAACAACAAATGTTCGAACAGAGAGGCTGAAAAGCCCTATGTCAGATAGATTTTAAACCCTAAGGGTTGAAACAAAACCAAGTAACTTATCTTGCAAAGAGGTAGAAGCCTGAACCTTCTTCATGACTCCAAGACCCAACGAGGAGCCACCTACAACAAGTAAACCCTTGGTCAGTCAGTGACCGGGTACAACAAATTAAAAACTAGAAAATAAATAGAGTAAAGATTCACTTTTTACCTTGGAGTTCTAAGACGTGGGCCTGGGAGGAGGTGACCCTGTCACCATCCTCACCGGCGCTTCAAAACCCTTAACCACCACCTACAGTCACAACTATAATAATGATAAAAATAATTTGAACAATGTAAAACTTTTTTAGTTCCATTACCTTTTTTGAATTGCAAAGAGGGCCAGGGGTCATCTCCTCCCAGATTCCCTTATCCCTCCTCTTCCTGCAATAAAGTTTATAAACATCAGTATTTACAACCGAAAAATCTCAAAGCATGTTAACACATCGTTGCAGAGTTAAGAAGTTGTTTCTTTACCTGTTAAGAGGCATTTCGAGGCTAAAGATGGTGGTCGGGTTCGTTTCACAACATACAAACAAGCTACGGGCCACCATTAGCCCTGATGAAATTTAGAGTTTCATGACATCCATCCGAAAACCCAAAATACCTAACTCTTTTCAATACTCATTCCTCAAAGACTTATGTTCGTTTCTAACATAGAACATATCTTCCTTTAACTATATATTATGTAGAGTTATAATAATGGTTATCCATTCTCTTTAATAAATGTATAATAGTGGAATTCTTTGTTTTGATTTTGTGAAGACGGAGAATGGAACGGTGAAGCGGATCCTTCCGCGGCTAGGGTTTCCTAGCTGCCACCCTGCGCAGAGCCGAGCTTGGCTGGAGCAGGCTGCTCCTTCACCGCAAGCTTCTCCTCAGCGCGGGCTCCTCCTCAGCGCCGGGTTTTTGTTGCCGGTTTGTTTATTTCATTGTGGGGTTTTGTTGCAGCTTATTTCAGCGTGGATTTCTCTCAGGAAATGGGCTCTCACGCCCAGCTCACCGCCTTCAAGGCCCTTGTTCAAGCTGCTGCTCCTCAGGCAGCTTCTCATTCTTCTTCCAAGTTCTTGAAAAAGATGGACAAGATCCCTTCTCTAGAGCTCTCTCCCTTGGATCCATGCCAGAAATCTCTCATCCTCTCTGAGCAAGCCCTCATTGGCAAGTTCACAGGGTTGTGGCCCAGCCCTAAGGCGGTGGAGATCTGGATTGTAGAACATTCGAACCCTCTTCTGCAAGGACAAGTCTCTCTCTTTGCTGCTGGTCGAGGGTTTTTTGTATTCCCGTTCTCAAATAAAGAAGAAAGAGACCTTGTATTTCGTTCGGGACCTTTCTTCATGGGCTCGAGAGGTCTGTTCTTAGCCCCCTGGTCTCTGGGGTTTAACCCAGAAGCAGAGATCATTGTCGCTCCAGTCTGGGTAAGACTCCCTAACCTCCCTCTTCATCTTTGGGGGAAAAGTACTGTGATTGACATTGGTAATAAGCTAGGTCGCTATCTAGATACTACAGAACCAAAAGGAGGGCAGTACAGATGTACCCGTATCTGCGTAGAGGTGAATCTAGAGAAAGGGCTTCCGAAGGCCCTAAAGATCACTTTAGGAGAATGGAGCCACATTCAAGAACTGGATTATGAGCAGATCCCTTTCAAATGCAACTTATGTCATGTATATGGCCACTTCTCTAAAAGATGCCCCAAGCTTGCAGATCCACAGAAACCAGCAAATCCTCCAGCTACCACCGACACAGAGTTCCAGACGGTCTCTAACAGATGCCGTCCTCCCCGAAGAAAGGAGCTTCAAGCGTCACAGCAAAAGGTTTCCCAAGATCATTCTCCTCTTGCAGATACTCCACGACCGGAAAACAAAAATAGTTTTGCAGTACTCCAAGAAGAAGAAGCACAAGAACCTGAAACTGCAGCTGTCCAAGACCAGGGCAACTCTGTCCCCATTGGCTCCTTGGAGGTAACTGAAAAAGCTCCTCCAAAACCTGCTTCTCCAGGTTCAAAGAAAGATCCCAGCGCTTTGATTCACGAGACTTCAGCCTAGGCAGGACCGGCATCCTTGATCCCGTCGTCAGAGGGAACCTCCGACTCAGAAGACTTCTCAGCTCCTTCTCCTCCCCTCACCAGAGGGCGAAAGACAAATAAAGAACATAGAGAAAAGGAAGCAGCCTCAAACATCAGCATGGGCTCCCAAAAGAAATTGGATCCTTTCATTAAGGGGCACTCCTCTCCGCCTGTTTAATGTTTTGTTTTTGTATTCTTCTCTGCTCACAATTTGTGAGAGTCTACTCTTGCAAGCAGTCCTTTTCTCGAAATAGCATCAGAAAAATTTGGGATTCACTTCTCAAAGCACTTTTTAGAAGGTTGATTGTTCTAATAGAGGCTATCAGCCTTCTTCTTCAGAACTCCTCTTTGTACGCTTGGCTGGGCTACAGCCTTTTTTAATCAATCAAAAAATTTCTCAGTTTCTGTTAAAATAAATAAATAAATGTATAATAGTGATTACAACACTTTAGTTTTCCACTTTAAGATGTTGAAATGTTTAACATAATAATCCATCTTTTATTAGTTATATAAATAATTCATAAATATAAATTTTATAAAAAATATTATATTTCTTCTAAATTAAGGTCGTAGCCACTTAAAAAGAGAAATATTATTTTAATTCTATTTAGAATCTTTATAGATAAATTTTTGGCACATTGATGCCAAAATTAAGATATCCACAATTATTAGGATAATCATTAATTTTTAAATTTATCTAATAATAATAATTGGATTTACTATAAATAGGAGTTTATGGAATTTTAATTAGACACTTGCAATGACCCTTATTTCGAATAACACTTAAAGACTTTAAGTGGTCAAGTGAACATTAACAAATTAATTTTATTCAGGTTCCCACAACACCAAGATGACACCTGTCATCAAACACATGGAATTCCAATGATTCTCCCTCTCCCTAGCAGATTCATGTCCCGATCATTCATTCGATTCAATCCCTCAGTCTCCTAAGTCTACCAAAGAAATTCACAACTTGGGAAAATAAATAACATTACTTACAATGATTTTTACTTACATTGTTTTTACCAATGATGTTACAACAAGTAACTAAGAAATTTGGTATTCCCTAGATTTCATATTTAACACAACCAACCTTTGTTTATTCAATATACTATCACACACATCTATTGGAGGCTCAATGCCAGTCTGATTATACAATATCTGGTTCATTTTAGTTACAACTGTCAGTAGGAACTATCATCCCACAAAGATGCTTTATTCACTAAATCATGTTCTATCCTAACTGAATTCTTACCCATGATATCCCATGTTGTCCTTTTCAACTGATGCATGCATTCTTCTATCGTGGCTCCTTCCGTCATGGATGATCTCGTTCATGTTCCCTTCTGTCGCGAACTTCTTCCCTCACGACTACTTCTATCACAACTTCTCTTCTAGCTCTACTTCTTCTGTCATATCTCTTCCTCCGTCACAACTTCCTTTGTTGCAAGAATGAAATCTTCATATTTTTTAGCAGAATTCTAGCTCACCCATGGCTCATCCTGAGCAACACTAATCCCATCCTTCGGTCATGACGAATTTACTTTTAAAATCTTGGAATATTTTCACTATCTTCTCTATTTCCCATCGCACCTCTTGTTCTGCCTTTTTGCAATTTTTCCATAAGGTCGGAACTGATGTGTTCTAGCATTGTAAGTCTCGTGGACTCTGCTACTTGTCGCACTTTTTGATGTACAGGATAAATAATGCCTATAATTCTTTCTTCTTTGGCCTGAAATTTGATGACTTTGTCAGTCGTCTGTTGTTATTGAGTGCGTAGCACTGTGACTTGTTGTTGTAGTTTTTTCATGTCACCAGCCTTATCCATTTTCTCTACTAAAGTAAATTTCTTCATCTGATTTGCCTCTATCTCAGTAGTGCTCAACTACGCTATGATGTTTTCTAACTTCTCATCATTGATCAATGCTTCCCACATCTGAGAAACTTGTTCGACTGCCTTGGAACATAGTGCCTCTGCCTCTTCTATTTTCTTCACAGCTTCTGTTGTTGTCATCCTTCTTTCTTCCAGCACATCTAGGGTGTACTGGGTCTCACCTGCAATTCTAAATCTGCGACCTTTTTTTGAAGGTTATCTACTATTTCTCCAAGTTTAATGATCTTGGCCTCTGCAAACATTTCATATGTTATTCCTTCATTTGAAAAATTACTACAAGCAAGTGTTACAACATTGTCGAGCCTATTCCTATCCTCCTCCCATATTTTGTCTTTCTTCTTAGTTTTGTTGATTGTTTTCCGCATCTTACTAACAGTCTTATTCAATGTGTGCACTTGCTTGATCAATGTGCCTTCTATAACCTTCATTTTCCAGACTACGACATTCTGTATTGCATAAACCTCATACAATGACATCTGAGAAAAATCGATGGTGACATGGCCTAAGTTCTTGGCAATGGTATTCAACTATGTCATCCCCAGGTAAAGTGCTTCTCCCACTAGTTGAGATTTTATTGGTGGAATAGGTATCGACACATCACTTAGTCACTCTTCTGATGGGCCAGCTAAGTCCTGCGACACTGTCACTTGTGGTCTGTAGTTGACCATGACCTGCACTTATTTGACCGTCGTACAGAGCGCATGGAGTAAGTCAGTAATACTTCTTGTGAGCTCTATTTTTTTCTCATCTACTTTCTGAAGGCTCTGCATAGCGACCTTTATCATTACTTCCATCAGCAGGGTAACATCGTCATTGTCAAGTCCAATAGTTACTACTATTTTTTCAACCTTCCTTTTCTTATTCCTTGTGTCAGGCTGCTCAGTCTACTTCCTTTTATGTCCCACCACTGAATCGGTTTCGGTTGCGCTTGAATCATTCTAGGGAGGGTTGGGAGAATTTTGTGTGTCTTGTGTTTGTGATGGTGGGTCTCCTCCCTGTTCTCCATCCTTCACTGGTGGATCATCCTGTTGTAGGTCTTCTTTGACATATTCATCGGTGACAGGAACTCGCCATTCTTCCATCCAATCTTGGGTAATGGCCTCAACTTATTTTTTAGAAATTAACAATTGGGTTGCTAAGCATTGGCGTTTTGGATCTTGTCATGATTGCAACAAGATGTGATGGGGCCCAATTATAAATTTAATAATGTTTCAAAACCAATGAACAGTTTTGTCTGTGATTCTTACTTTCTTTTTCACCTGATAGTGCAGGGCCCCTCCATGCATAGATAATTATACATTGTTGTCTCTTTGTATCTCCTTTTTATCTTTCTCGAACCAGAGATTCTGGTATTGAGCTCCTCGACATCGTACTAGTATATCTACCCCTTGGTAGTTCACCAGTTCTGACCATGCGACAAACGAAATCAAAATGAGAAACCATGAATAATGTAATGCAATACCTTTTTCATGTGACTCTTCTACATCTGCTAATAACTCGTTTAGTAAATAATGTGACCAGTTCATTTGAACTTGCTCCACATAGAGTTTAGTCATTGCGATCGTACTTGCAATACATTGGTTCGATCGCATCTTTCATACCAATTTGGTAGCTAAAACCTTAGTTGTGAACCAAACAATATGGTCATTGATGGAGCTTATTAAAAATCCTCTGGTATCTCTGGACAAATCATACTTATCTTTTATCTTGTTCGTCAGCATAGTGTCCTGGCATTTTTTGAAAACTGGCGCTAGGTCTACGCCTACAAGTGGTAGTCATGTAATTGCTGCTATCAACTCGACATCCACATAAATTTTTCTGTCAAGTCATAGGAAGACACCATGGAATGATACTAGTAACCATTTGACACATGCATTCACCTCTATGCTTTGGCCGAAATGCGACATATACATCAACGACAGTGATCTTGCATGGTCTAGTCCTCCTCCCCATTCCATTGGTGCTAGGCGCATTAGGCCATCCGGTGTATCTTGTACAACAACCATGTAGCTCTTCATGTCCAAATCTGAATATTTTTGTATGTCATGATCAACAAAGGTCAGCTTCTTAAGGTTTGGAAGAATGTTTCGTGACACTTGAACTCCTTCCTTTACAGTTGGTGCTGCTAGTGGGTATCGTGCATTCTTCAGAACTCTAATTTTTGGCACATCAAATTGTCTTGGTGGAACATATGGTGGCAGCATAGTCGCAGACCCTGATTCTTCCTCCTCCATTGGTGTTGGCACTTTCTTCTTTTGGTTTCTGAAGCATTTCCCCGTTGATGTACCAGATGGACCCGGTGGGTCTGGTATTAACCTGACTATAGGGATAAATGGAACTTATTCAGCTTCTTCGATAGCCACAGCCTACAGTGGACCATATCCAGCAGTGAATTCCATAATGGGTGTGGGTGATGCAGTCGAGACACCAGATTTTGCAACTACACTAGTACTAAAAATTGAAAAAACTATGCTCTGTGGAAAACTTAGTTCGGATATTGTAGTTGCAGACAATAATCTCTCTCTCGAATGTAGCAAAATGAAATGAATACTTGGGCACAAATGGTGATAAAGTCTAGTCATTCATTCTGTCAGTCCTCCACACGAGTGGGCAATAAATGGAAAGGTAGTTGCACAAGTGAATTTGACCATAAATTTCAATGGACTAGATGTTCGATTTTCGACATATTGATGTCGGAAATTCGACATTTTGATTTCTTTTAAAACGTCGGTGGAATTTCACGTCAATTCCGACAAAGAAATAAACTCGTCGTATTTTCAACCCCCATTTGTCGAAAAACCAACGTCAAATGGCACTCCATACCCGTCAGAATATTGACTATTACTCCTTTATAGGTGTCGAATATGTGATGCCTCACTCCACAATGAAATCCGACGAACCTCTTAATACCTATCGGATTACTGACAGACTGGAGGCGTCGAAAGTTTAACATGGTCGTCGGATTTGATGGATATTTGACGACCTCCTTCACCAAATAAAGATCATAAATACGACGAAACTTCATTATTTACAGTTAGATAATTGACGACTACAACTTCGGTAGTGTAGGATAGTCGTCGGATTGGATGGATACCCGACGACAAGTGCCACTTCGACACTCTCGAAAAAACGATGACCCCGTTTAAATTTATAAAAAATATAAATGGAAAGGTTTTCAAATCAGGTATCATAACAATTTGTGGTATCTTCCAGTCTTATTACACCTTCATTTTTAACCTATGTACCATAACAATTTGTGTGTTACATTTATAATTACAACAGCTAATGAGGAACTGATATGTATGTTTTGTGCTGAATGACTATAATTATGTGGTTGCCGTAGATGCGTTTTTTCAACTAAGGTTCATGAAGGTTGGGGGAGGAATGGGTAATAGATATTGGAATGTATGGGAGGAGGGTAGAAGGAAAATGATTCACATTTCTATCCATTTTGATGCTGTTTCACATGAATTTGATCAACTATTCCAAAATCCACCTAAGATATGCCTCTTTTCCTATATTCTACCCATAACTCAACCCCATACTACAACATTTTAAATGTGCAACTTTAGTTCTACTTAACCAAGTTATCGAACAATAGGTGCACGTCTAACCATGGGCCTTAAGCAATAAAAATGCCTCCAGATTGAGAGAAAAGTAAGTAGGAATTCAAAAAAAAGGTATTCAAAAATCTTTGTCAAATAATCCGTTTTGGGATCTACCTAACACCATAAGAAATACTACTAGTGTTTAGATATCTCAATTTTCCTAGGGGTATTCCAAGTAGAGGAAAAACTTCTTTCTTAGTTCCCTGTTTTAATGGGAGAGGGAAAGACAAGAAATGAAACAATATGCAGACATGAAATTATGGTGACTATGTTTTTCTATAGTGATAGGATCGATGGATCAAACAATTCCAACTTTATATATTTTTTGATATGGTATCAAACTGTGAAAGGAATTAAGGAGCCATATAGCAAGAACTCTCAGAGGCCAAAGGAATTCAAAGTATGAGCAAATCCCTCAATAGATGCAACTACAAAATCTTGAACTTTGATTTTAGAAGTAAACATGAATTTTAGAAGTTGAATGTATTTGTTTATATGAACATCTATATAGAAAATCCATAATCAATCTAGTATATCCTAGCGTCCTTTTATCATTTTTTGAAAGAAATACCTCCAATTTCATAGAAAAAAAAAACATGTACAATCCATTTTAGGATCCTTGCAGTCCATGAGTAAGTAAAAGAGTAGTCATGCTTATTTTCCATTTGACTAATTTATTTATTTTTCCAAAAACTGTCACCTAGATTTTGTATGATAATATTATTTTTTATTAAAAAATCACCAAAAAGTGCGAGTAATTTCTTGAGTGTATAACTAAAAAGTGTAGGTATTCATAATTGCAAGTGATTTCCTAAGTCCATAAATTGCAAATTTGGGTATTCATAAGTGAGAGTAATTTCCTAAGTGCATAACTAGACACCATGCAAATTACAACAAACAAACAATTTATTTCACTATCTGAAATGCAAAACCTTTTTTACCAGCACTCCCAAAGAATAATAGGGTATCTGACTAAATAAAAGAAATGCATTCTTTCAAAATCAACACTATCAAGATCCGAGTGTCATTTCAATTGAGTGTATATCATGTAGTTGGGAGGAATGTTGTTATCCTCCCTATTTGAGTTCAAATCTCGCTTTGTGACACTTTCTCGTTGGGATCCGACTTTGACTATGTATTGGTTGAATGGAAATATTCTTGGTCATACCTTGATTCTCTGGAATATCAGGTGTTGGCATTCTTCAATGAAAATAAAATGTTATTAGTGTCACATTCCTTAGCTAGACATTAGGCATATCCATTGTTGTTTGTTATAGTGTTGCAATCACACCTTACATGTGTACAAGTCATTTTAGATGTTTGGAGATAATGTATAAATACACTGCATGATATATTTCCATGATGTTGGCTAAGTAGATTACATGTTGCAGTTTCATTTTAAAACATAATAATAATGTAATTTTGATTTTCTAATTAGAGAAAGAACATGGGTACATGGTTTGACTATCTCAATATAGGTCCACTTCAAAAGGAAGACCACAACCCAATATGATACAATTATACATAAGATAAATTGAAAGAAACCATTCTTTGATATGTTTGAATTAAAATCCTTTAATTATAAATATTTGATAGATATCACATTTTTTCTTATGCATGCTTCCTTGTGGAAAGCCCTGAAATCATTTATATTGAAGCCATTTTTCCCATCACCCCTTTTATTATAACAATTGATTCCAAATGTTGATTAGCAGGAGATATTGCATTTCCAATAAACTCTTTATCTTGGTAGGTAAAAGTTGGTTAGTGCAATTTAGTGCAAAAAAAGACTCAATTTATAAAAGTGAAATACATAGGTTCCAAACTCTAGGAACACTTCTGAGTGCCACTCAAACATGTTAGATCAAGCAAAGATATTTTGTTCAAAAATATCTATTATTCTCTAAAAATTTTGGACTCGATAAAGTAACAAAAGAGGAGTTCTATGAAGAATCGGAAATATGCTTTCTTACAAGAATATGACCAAAAACCACTCACAAAATTTCTTAGTCTAACAACTACACTAAAAGGCTAACAAATTGTTGATTCCACTCTTCACAGATTTTGAGTTCATTTTGGGAAACTGAAGGTCTTACTTCTTGCAATTCATTCTTAAAATCTTGCAAGCAAAGAAACACATTTATAACAAAATAGAATATTATGAAAGCTAACTTATCAATCCCATTGCTAGGAGGGATAAACTTAATACAAGAAAGATAAACTATTTGGGGCATACAAATTCATTTCCAAACGTTCTAACCTGGAACATAACTAACCTTGTGTCCTCTTTTTTTAAGTTAGCAATGTCAATGCATTTCCTTAAGGATTCTCTAGGTGGTCCCATATTTAAGGCATACTTGCCAATATTTTTCATATCTAATCCAAAATACCCTGAAATGACAAAATTTCCCAGCTCAATTGGAACAAGATAGATTAATGTTTAGTATAAATACAAAAAATATTAATATCAATACAAAGCAAGCATAATCAACAACAAGATAGTATAAATACAAAAAATATTAATATCCATGAACTCAAGTAATCAAATCACCTTCAGTAATCTTACAGATGCAGATTATATCTTGTTTTGACAGAGTAAACAAGCCCTCCTTATCCAACAAATCATTTACTATCCATGATCTTGCTTCTACAGTAATATTGAGCTAAAGTTTAGCTCCTTAAATGGACAGTTGGTTGCAAACAAGTTTCAATCCATCTAAATTGTGAAGACAACCCAACAAAGTAAATTTCACAATAAGTTGTACATGTAGAAGGTAGTGGCATGTATAGGCACATTGATAGACATACACTAGCATCTCCATTAAGTTAATAAGGATTGTTTGTTCCATTACTGATATAATGCATTGCATTTGTAAATAGTTGCAAATATTACTAATCAAAAAGTATAGAATATAAAAAATTAAATTGTAGAAAAATATTGGAAAAATATTTTAATACAACAAAGTAAACTTGCATTGGGATTAGTGAGCATCAACTCTGTTCCTTTGAGGATTATAGGACAAATGACGTTGGAATCAGGGAAACCATTAATTGAGATAAAGAGGGGAACAAAGCTACAAAATGTATTTATGGTATTTAAAGAAAAAATGGTCCATTTAGTGTATTTTAATAGTCAAAGACAATGATGGGGTCAGATTGAAGACCATGATCGCATGAAAAACATGTTTTAGGTTCTATTTCAAAAACATTTTAGGTCTGGGCATTGATGTTGATTGTGATGTCTCCATGCAGTTCATTAGTAAGCATGTCTTCTTGTCATGGTCGTTGCACAACATGAGTTGTTGCAAGCTCTACAAGACATGGCTAAACGGTAAATCACTAAGCTTGGATTTACTTCAAATTTACTTTGCCATGTGGTTTTTATTGAAGATATCTTCATTGGATGTGTCAAGAGGAATTTTAAACAAGGCACACTTATAGGGAGGATGCAAATGCAGGTTTGATCATGCTAATTACTCAAGAGATGGAAAACGACACATCGGGCAAGAAATTGGAGGCCTGTTACATTTCTCAATATTCAAGTATTAGTTAATTCTTTGGCTGATCAAATCGAGAATACATTATCCATAACCCTTTAACCAAAACACGCAAGCTTTATTAAATGGTAATTTATACTAGATAAACCTTATTACAACCTTGAAATTCTTAAATGGGCAAGGAAAACTAGTAATGTTCACCCTAGATATGCTCACCTAGATGGTATTTGCAATTTGTTTACTAACCAATACAAGACATATTCATGAATGTATCAACTAGGGTTTGTGATAATGACCAACTCTCATAAAATATATGCTTCAACATTACATTTGGGAATGATGTCCTTTCACAGCCCAAGGGAGTGTGTCCTAGCAGAAATCAATGTGGTGAAAATGCTGGTATTAACGCAAACACTTTGGATCAAAACAATTCTAAGTAGGTGCAGATGAGGCCAGGTGTGATTCCTGGGTGAATTTGATGGTATAGATATACTCCTAATAGCACAACAAATTAGATGAAGGAATTCCTTAAGAAGTATCAAATATAAAAGGATGTCATATAGATTCTTTAATGTTATTGGAGTAGTTGCATTTAGAAATATTCTAAATGTTTCTTTATGCACAACCAAATCCAAGGCACCTTTCTTCATTGGAGAGAATATTTAAATGTGTATTTCATCGATGATCCAGTCCTTCTCATGACCCCATTGAAGGAAAAATGTGTGTTTGGATCTTTATGCCAAAAATCATATGGAAAGAGTGAGAGAGAAGATGAAATATCTCATCATAAAGCACTTGAGTGAAAAGGTAGGTAACAAATTGTTCCTGAAGCACTCGAATGAGAAGGCATTAGATATTTTTGGGCCTTTCATTCGTAAATGTTGGAATATCCAGGATCAGAATTTGAAAAAATAACTTATGGACTGCATGGTCAGCCTCTTTGAAAAATATTAGTCATGCCCTAAGTAAGTATGTCTATATGTATTCTGAATTAGCTATAATTTCCAATTTATAACAATAAACTATAATATATGATCATTAAAGCTTAAACCCTATGATAATTAGTAATGGTTGTGTTCATTCAATCAATTATTCAAGATTCAATTGACAATACATATAAGATTCATCATTCAATACAAAGACTCATTCTTTTGGAAATATAGAACTAAGGAAGTTCATAATGTCAAAACCACTGCTCCAAACTAGACCTAAATTGCACCAAGAAAACATTATTTGCTTGCTCCTTGATTTTGGGAAGCCTTCCTCTTGGCCAATGCCTTAAGTATCTAGTATTGTATCAATACAAGTGCCTTGCCCTAGTTCATACAAATATTGAATTTCCAATTCTTAGGAGAAAAGTTAATCTTGATTTCTCAGTGCTCGGAAGGAACAAGACCTAGACTTTGTTTGTATATTGTTCCTTTTCAGGTCTTGTTTAACAAGAGGTTACCAAAGATTTAGGCATTAAGGTGAGATGGGAAAATGGGAATTTATAAGAAAGTCTACTGGAATATATTGCAAACAAAGTTGTGGATGTTCATAGGGCCCTACCTTGTGTGTTTATATATGGTATCTATATGTCTAGGAATCTTATGGTATTTCAAGATCTATATATGACAACTTTTCAAGTAGCACACAAGATCAAAACCACTTATGAAGGAAATAAGAAGCCACTAAAGACAAAAAAACCAAAGATTCTACAAATTCTAAGCATAGACAAAGAGAATCCCTAATGATTTTTCAATGGGGAATGTTAGGGGGTACCAAGGTTTTGTGTGGCTGGAGTGATAATTTGTATTGATAACTCACATTATTTTTGTCTATGACATGTTGCTAGTAATGGGACTGACAACAATGTATATAAATCTACACTCTATGGATACTTCTGAAGGAAACACATGACAAAGGATTAACCATTTACAAGTTTTAGGTGAATCAAATCTTGTGATAGAGTGGGTCAACCATAATAATCATATTAGAAATTATGACCTAAAACCTATTACGAATGAGATTGTAGAGGTAAAATCACATTTTCATTATATTTCCTTTACATGTGAATATAGATAATTCAACACCAAAGTTGACAACATTCAAAACCATTATTACAAAGGAAGAGGTTTTTACGTTAGATGAAGTAGATGTTGGGGTTAAAAGGCTCGTCAAAGGGAAAGCTAAGGATTCCTTAATCTATGGAAGTGTGCATGCCCTAACCCCCACTAGATTCCAACTTTTGACCACCTAGGAGGAAACACATGCTCTTCACATTAGGCCCACTCCAGCGGCCTCAAATTTGTTGTCAATGTTTCTATGTTATTGGGTCTATTAATGAATGGACAAGGAAAATGAGATAATGGATTATTCTCATGATTCCCTTGACGATGTGGGTGAAATGCCATATTTTACTCATAAGAGGACATCTTTGGTTAAGAAGAGATCTATATAGATATGGGAAAACCTTTAGTTTTGTGAGCTATGCAACTAGCGCTGCAAACTTGTAATACCCTCTCATTTAGCCCCTTGACATGTTATTATTATTTTGGTGTTGGAACATTAAGGCACGAGGTGAATCTTGTCTTAGATTTAGTTCATTTTAGGGAACAAATCAATGTTAATGGTGATTTATGGATAATGAGGGAAGGTATGGTTGACATAAAAGGTTTATAATTGCTAGAAAATGTGGCAAATGGTGACATGTACCTTTGCATCTCCACAAAGAATTTGATTCAATTTAATTGAAGGGAACAAGTATGAAGTGAACTCTACTTATAATCAAGTTCATTATTTTGAACTTGTGGTTTTAGATATAACTATGGATGAGATTAAAATCATCTATGAATTTATACCACCATCTCAATTCTAGAGCGACCTCTTCACCATACTTATACAACATTTTCCAAGGGTGTCTTAAATATGATATACTTTGGGTTGTCGTCTACTTCCAACCTCCCTAATATAATAAGCATTGTAGAAGTACCAGGTCAAACAATTGATCTTAGACTCTAGATAAGTTCTAAAGGGAAACAATTGATCCTAGACTCTAAATAAGTTCTAAAGGGGAATTGAGAGTCGAAGGTGAATCATGGTGTATGATATTGACCTTCGCTTGATCAACGAGAAAATGTAGAACTAAGGGAAACAACAGGGAATTAATGGTAGCCACAAGAGGTTTTCATTTGGCTCGTGGCTCCATTGGCTCATGAATGGGGCCTATATCCTTGTGAACTTAGCAGCTAGATTATTCGAGTTTTGATTGATGAATAAAATGTGAGGAAGGAAAGATGAATCATATATTTCTTGAGTATTTTTGCAAAACGTAAATGCAACAAAGCTATGTTGGCAATACTAATTATAATTTTTTGGTACAACCTACCTTGATTTGTGGAGCTTGGAACTGTCTTCTTTTTCTTTACCTTTCAAAACATCTTTCAACCTACTACAAATATTTTCGTGTTGCAATAATTTCATGTTGAGACCCATCAAATAAATATTTGCATGTTTATGAAAATAACAAAATGAAGATAAAAAAATACATTTTGAGTAGTTTGTCTCAATGAATAAAAATAACAATAATAATGAACATTTTACGGTTGATGAACATTTTTAATTTAAAAATGTAAATTACATTAATATTCAAGTAAAATAATTGATAATAAGAGATCACCTGAGGAAACATGGCGAACCACAACATTATGTATATAAGGCCATTGATCACATCTAAACGCCTATTTTTCCTCTGAAATATGAAAATGTTTCCCAAGGCTATATGTAACAAGTTCCAATGGATGAGTCAAATAGCAATAGTCAAATTTAAACACTACAATTAGAGAAATAATTGTTTTTAATCTATAATTCCTTACCATTCATAGAGCTCCTCTCTGTTTCGAGAATAATTTAATATTCTATACTAAATAAGACCAACCACGTGAAGGTGGAAGCTATTATGGCCCCTCCCCCCCTCACATCACTCTCAATTCCTCAAACCCAATGCATCTACTTGCAAATAAAAATTTAGTGTAAATTCATTCATTCAATAGCTGAAAAAAACTTTCATTAAACCATTCATTCATTCAATAGCTGAAAAAGAATTCATTAAACCATTCATTAAATCATTCTTTAAACCATTCTTTTAGTCAATAGCCGATAAAACCATTCATTAAAGCATTCATTCATTCATGATGATGATGATGATGAAGAAGTTGATGATGATGAAGATGTTGATGAGGAAGACGGTGATGAGGAAGACGGTGATGACGAATATGATGATGATGAATATGGTGATGACGACGACGACGACGACGACGATGATGATAATGATGATGAAGATGGTGATCACCATGTTGATTTCATATGAAATGATGATGATGATGATGATGATGATGACGATGATGATGATGTTGATGACGACGACGACGATGATGATGTTGATGATGACATTGAAGATGATGATGCTGTTGTTGTTGTTGTTGTTGATGATGATGATGATGATGATGATGATGTTTGACGATGAATTTGGAAATGATGATGATGACGATGAAGATGATGATGATGTTGAATGTTTTCACTAATGCTCATTAGTTTTAAACTTAGTGAAAATAATGAGCATTAGTAAACTTTAGTAAATATTTTCCAATATTAATCTACATGAGTCAATATTTGTAAACTCGATGAACATAGTCAAGTTTATCTAGTTTTAGTAAATATTAGTTGTCATTAGTAAAAAAAGAACATAAGTAAACTTGGTGAACATTAGTCAAATTCTTCAATACTAGTTAAGGTTGGTCAACAAAGTAGCCATTGTAAGGCAACCTTATTTAACATGGTCAACATAATAACTAAGTATAGTCAAATTTAGTCATCTTATCCAACAATAGTTAAATTAAATCAACATTACTCACAATTATCATCTCTTAGTCAACATAAGGTAACATTACTCACAATAAATAAGCTGACATTAGCCAATATCGTAATATGACACAACCCTCTTTTATTTCTTACAAAATCAAAATGTAACATAACCGTATTTGTTTTTTATCGAGCATAAGATTGTGACATACCATTATAATGTCACAATATCATGCAACCTTCCTAAAAAATAATAAAACATAGATTAGCATTACTAAACCTAATCAAGACTAACCTTATTTAATAATAATAATTACTACTACAGTTATAATTATTCAAAATGTAACATACCATTATTCAACACTCTTCAATATTAGTAAACATAGTCAACATTCTAGAAACCATAGTCATGTTAATCAATATTGGTTATTATTAGCCATCTTTAATTAACAATAGTCAACATTAATTAGCATTATTTACTTAGAAAATAATACTGATCATAAATAAACATTATTCACAAGAGAATGCGGCAAAAGATGACTTTATAGGCGAAATGTTGATATGTTACATAACCTTCTTTATTCTTTATTGAAAATTGCAATCCAATGTTACATAACATTCTGTAGATACACAAAAATGTGTATTTCTGATCAGTTGATAGCTCACTCTGAAAGTCTTCAGTATGTCCCACAACATAGCAAAAAATAGTAGAAACCAGTATTGCTGACGTAAGTATGTTGCAATGCTCAAAATATAAAAAATAGGTTGTATTTGACAACCTTTAACAACCTGTTCAAAATATAAATATTAGCAAACAGTTCAATAACAATCCTCTGTGCAAAATATCTATCTTGTTTTGTATCAAGTAAATGTAAGAAAGTTTTTTGTAAAACTGTAATAAAAGATAGAATGTTTCACATTCTATAAATGGCCTATCGTAATATTCCTGCATGCTGCCCTCTTGACATTCTCTTATCTTCCAAAGCCCCAGGTCCATCTATAGCCCCTCCTTCGAGGCTTTTTCCGCCTCTTGGTTGTTATCCCTGTAAACATGTCGTCATGAAAAGGAAACAAAAGAGTTTAGAACCTCTTTAATAGAAAATGAGATGGTGCCAAGTATTATATTTTTTCATTATTGATTATTGTTAAATAGGGCATCTCAGAAGGGGATCCTATTTAGATACGAACCATAAAGATTAAAAACAGTAAAAGAGACCTCTAGATCCAGTGCCAAAAAGTTCAAGCCAAGAACTTATTCCATACCCCACACGTTCAAAGCCTTGACATTCCTTTCATTCCATCTGATTTCCAGACCCCCAGAATGGCCTCTAACATCCAGAGTCTCAAAAATCCATCCTGGAAACCAACTTTCCAGGCTTGCTTTAACCACTCCTCCTATTCCTAAAGTTTCTTGTAACATAAAATTATCAAGGTGTTACAAGCCAACCGCCCTCTTGAGTACTGATATTTATGGGGACCATCCAGACCCCGATAGTTGAAGGACATAAGTTTCATCTATGACCCTTCTTCTGGGCTCGCATTGATCTAATATCCCTCTCAATAGAATGTTGTTTCACTTCCAAGAGATCCTTTTTTGCTTTAGATTGTGCCTTGGAAATAAAGGTTTTCCTTCCTCTCCCCTTAGAAGCCATGTTTGTATCTTTTCTGAAACCTCCCGAGGGCGTTTTGGAGAAAGATCGAAGGAAATTGCTAGAATCCGATGAGTCTGTAGGGGATAGAGGAAAGTTAACATCACCAATAATGGGGTCAAGTTCAGCGGGAAGGGGAGACTCATCCAAAGAAGCAGTAGAGATGGGTAAAGTGGTCAGTGTGAGCCGAGATGAGATAGTCAAATTTTTTAAACCCTCCACCCAATCCAAACCAGAAAGAGTAACATTATTTGCAAATAAATTTAAGGAAGGGGAAGTGAGAAACAGGAAATACCTGGGAAGGGAATCCCCTTCAAGATCTGGATGTTGACTGGTCTTCCCACCTCCACGTCCAGAAATGGCATCGAATCCTCCTCCTCTTGACTGCTATCATCCGCCTCAATGCTAACAAGGTCCATAGGCATCTAGGGTAGAGTAGAAGGCGGTTCTGTAAATCCCTCTGCCACCCCATCCTCCTTTCCTCCCTGTTGGTGACGACAACCATTGAGGGTTCGGACGAAGAGATTGCAATATGAGATCGAGTGCCAATAAGCATGGAAACTCCTGCAACAAAAAGGGACATTTTCATATTCCAAATTATTCTTAATAACATAGCCCCCCCAACTCAACATCATGTATTCCTCTAGCCCTTCTTGAACATTTAGGCTAAACAATGTTCTGGAAACCTTTCATTGTTTAGTCTGCAGGAAGGAGAGGCCCGCTTCTAAAAATGTGCCCAAAATTTTCCCAATGTTTTTAAATGTTCCTCAGTCCATTATTGAAGTGGGAGCCATGGAATCCACACCCACAATGGCACAATATCAAATCCTTCCCTGCTGGAATCGAAAAGGGGGTGCCAAGGTTTGATAAGTAGAGGCAAATGATCCAGTGTCCAATTGCGGGTTAAAACCCACTGAAGATGTTTTGGTTGCATAAAGTTAAATGAAAACCACCCTCTGGCAAGGGCCACCACTTAGGGAACAGATCCCAGGGGCTCCAACCATTTATCCTCTGCCCACTATACCACATTCTACAGAGAGAGGGCTCCACCCAGGACTTTCCCCACCAGAGTTCGGTTAGCCATATCTAGAACCTGATGGAAAAAAATGTCCTCACCCACCACATAATTGTATCCAACCCTCTTTGATTTAATCCATTTTTTATTGTTCCTCTTATGACCACCCCTTCTCCCAACCCTAGCTTCGACCTCACTACTGGAGCCTATTCCTAAAAACCCTTCCCATCCTGGACTAGGGCAGGTCCGCTGCTCAAGAGGTCCAATGAAACGGGCAATCGAACCTTGTTCCTTCTCCCGCAAATATCTGCAGCTTGTAAACTCTAAAGTTTTCGAGCCTCCACCCAATTTAATTGCTAAGCCTGATCCATTTACTGCACCCTCCACCACCCCACCGTGTTCGAACTGTGGTCTAGCATAACCTACCCCCGTTGTCAATGGTGTGTAAACTTCTGCCTCACTCCACCTATTCCTATTACAAGCATATCCAATAGATCCCTCTCCAATGAAAGACTGTGAACCCAAAGGAAACTGTAATGATGGAGGGGAAGAAACCCTCCACATGGTGCATAGGAGAAACAAAACTACTACGGATCCTTAAACCCAGGGAGGAGGGAAAACCTCGACCTCATCGGGCTTGCTACCACCTTTCAAAACCCACATGTCACCCACTTCCACCTGTTTGTTGGAATAGCCAATTCGCTTACCATCTTCCATCCTGTCGGTAAAAGGGATAAAAATATTAGTAAACCCAAGAATTACCTATAGGTAAAAACCACACCCAATTCTTATCCACGGATATAGAGAAAAATATCTTTCCCTATTTAATATGAACTGTTGCCCCACGCCAAATTAGCAACTGACCAAGCCAACTTCAGCAAGTCATACAGGCTCGCCACTCCTTTGAGGTCATATGTCGCTAATCCAACTCCTGTATGGTTAGATATACGACAACTGTGGAGTCGGACATACGAAGTTTTTGCACTTGAATATCCAATGAGTGAGAGTTGAAAATTTGATAGTAGAAATGTAATAAAAAATTTGGCAACTAATTCTACACTTTTAAAAAAATTAATCAAAATTGAAATACGAAAAAACATTACTTTTCGTCGAATGTCGTTTGATTGTCTCATCGGAGTTTGGGTTGAAATCTTGTTGTGTTGTCATTTATGTCACATGGGTTAATCGTTAGAATGATTATTATGAAACTTCTATGTATGCCACCACTCTCCTGTCACATTAGTGGTAGTTATTGTGTAATAAAGACAAAAGTGGCCAAAAAGCATGCCACCAAAATCTCTTGGGCCTTTAAATTAATTACGAATGCCTTTGAATGAACTACAACCAGTTATCATTTCTGTGACTCTATTTTAACTTGCGACAACATCTCTCTTCCTACAACTTGTATCCAACCTTCGAAATTTTCCTTTCCTTGCGAAAGATGGGTTGTCTTAGCCATCGTTTCTTTTCTTACGTCAAACAAGTCCGCGAAAATTTTCCCTTCTCTGCGACATACTAACAGTCTGCGACGGTATTTGCTTCTTCTTTGTGACAACTCATTTCCTGCAATTAAAAAAAAATTCAGAGGGTTTCGTTATTATTTTTCTTTGTTTTATCTTTATTTTTTATCTTTTTCATTCGACCGAGTCATATCTATCTTGATAAGGCTTTAGTTGACTTCCATTTACTAGTCCTTTGATATGTGTTCCATGCAACTTCTGCAATTGTACTTTGCCTCCGTCAGTGATATGCATTACAATATCTAGTCCTAACCAATGTTTTTTAAGCTTACCTAGATGCTTGAAGAATTTTCTATCATATAGAAGAACAAGTCCCATGACCTGAAAGTGCATGTTCTTGATGTGGCGATCATGCCATACTTTCTGTCGTTTTTTCTCAATGTTTTGATGATATCTTGCAACAAAATGATCTTCTTCCAATTGTATTAGCTACGACAATCTTTCCTCAACAATAGAAACATTTGTCATCTTTGTGATCGCAGCAATCCTTAGGATGGGTACAATGTATTCCATCAGCATCATAACTTCTTGTCCATATACCAATCGAAATGGATTTCGATTTGTCAAATTCTTAAAGGCCGTGTGATATGCCCATAGTATTGCTGAAATTTTCTTATCCCAGCCATCTCTTTAGACATTGCAAATATTTGTCAATGCATTCTGTAGGATTTTGTTAAATGCTTCGGCAACACCACTCACTTGAGGGTGATATGGCGTTTTCTTTCTATGGTGGATCTGGAATTCTTTCATGAGTTCCTCAGTCAACTGGTTAAGAAAGTGTGAGCCTTGGTCTCTTATCAAAATTTTGGGGCATCCAAATCTAGTCACAACATTTTCAAACAAAAACTTAGCAATAGTCAAAGAAGTGCAATCTTTTACTGGTGCTGCTTCAGCCTATCTGGTCAGGTATTTGATCGCAATAATTATATATCTTTCACCTGTGTGCTTCCCTATTAGACTCATAGGGCCCACAAAATCAATGACCCATTTATCAAATTCCTATAGAGTTATTTGGGGTACTAATGGAATTTCATCTCGTCGCGATGGCTTTCTAGTTATTTGATAGACATCACAATTGCAACAGTGTTCTCAAGCATCTGCATGCATGGTGATACATCACAATCCTGCTTGCAATATATTTCACACTGTAGCTTTTCTAGCGATGAAGAATCTCATCAAGGCCAATTTTATATAACTGTCTAGCAATCAACTGGAAATATGCAACTCGAACAACTAACTATTTCTTTTGTGTAGTAGTAAATTCAGCTGGTGTATAGCCTGGAGTTAAGAAATGTATGACATCTCTGTAATGATCATAAAACATTATTATCAGAAATAATTACGCATCAGGGAGACTATCATCGAGGTTACCATGTTCAACCACAACAGGATTTGAACTCGAAATCCGACGTCAGAATTCGATGTCATCCGACATTTCGTACAGATGTGTCGGACAACAATCATTGAAAAGAACGGCGATCGAGAAAGTTTTATAGCGCCGTCGAATATCCGACACATCAGGTGTCACATATCCGACCCCCAGAGTGTCGAATATCCAATGGTATGGTGTCGAATATCCGACGATCTGTGGACCCAAACATTAGAGAGAATTTGAGGTCAAAAATGGGCCTCCTAAGAGATGTACTACAAAAATATAGGATATATTAAAATATTATGAGTTAGGGGTTTTATGGGGTAGGTATATATGACAACTCATCTCCTACACTACTTTTTATGCACAATATAAATAACCATGGTTGAGTTATTTTTCTAAATTGACAATATATAAAATTAATAAAATAACTCTACAATGATGTGACTAAGATTCATTGTAAATTCCCAAAAAATTAAATGTAAATAAAATTAATAAAAAATGAACTTAATTTATATGCATAACTAACATATTTTTTTCATATAAATATCATTCATGAATTTAATTTATTTTAAAAGTACAAGATTTAATATATATTAGTTTGACATTATGATATTAAATACAGTTGAGTGAATATATAATTTAAAATTAAAAAACATGAAAATGACAATATATTATTTTATAAAAAAATGTGAAAAGACATTTTTATGAATTATGAGTACTTTACTTGAAAATGACAATAATATTATTTTATGAGAAAGTGAATTGTGAGTACTTTACTTGAAAATAACAATAATATTATTTTATGAGAAAGTGTGAAATGACTTTTATTGTGAGTACTTCACTTTATGACTTAAAAGTACTTGTACCACTACCTTGGTTAACTATGGGTTTTCAACCACCATAGAAAATGTGACAAATAAGCATTCTTAACTCATGCAATGCCACCTCAACCATGGGGGATGATGTCATCTACCAGAATGTAATTGGTTGATATTTATAGTACATTTTGGTCCTTTTGAGGCCCATTTTTGACCTCAAATTCTCTCTAATGAGTGTTGGATATCCGACCCAAGTGTGTCAGTTTTTCGACCTCTTAGCGTCGAATATCCGATGCTATGTGTAGGTTTTAAAAAAAAATAATGTAAGGTTTACATGATTTGAAATTTTTGGTCCCATATTTTCAATGGTAACTATGTTCCAGGTGTCGAATATCCGACACCTGGCCATTATAAATATAAATTTTTTTAAACATTTTGACATGTTTGTTGTAGAAGTGAAGGACGATTTGCGAAATTATTTGTTCCTCGATGGACGATTTGCGAAAATTATTTGTTCCTCGATGGACGTTTTCAGGAATTGTTTTATTCTTCAACGAGCGGTTGTGGGAATTTTTTTTCATTGACAGACAGTTTGCCGGGAATTTTTTTTTCGTCGACAGACAGTTTGCCAGGAATTTTTTATTCTTCGACTTCTCTCCATTTGAAAAAATGTTGATATGTGGAACTTGATTTTTTAAGACAATCGGTTATATTCATTAACGAAGTTTGTGACAACATGTCAAATAGAAACATTTCGGATCCAAATGAAGAAAACCGACAGTTGTTTGCTAGACTATGGGATGCAGCGAAACGAAGGGGTAATGGAAAATGTTATTGTCCATGTACTTAATGCAGGGGATTTAACAGGAGAAGAATATTGATCTCAACAGCCACAAAACATTCCAGGGAACATGGACACGCTGAGGGGGGGAACGAATATCGTCCATTTGTAGGTTTAGCATTATAAAGTTTATTATATTCTTTCTTTTGGTAATTGTATGTATTATTTGTATTTTTCATATATTAATGTATAGCTATTGATGTTTCCATGTATTTATATTAAAGGAAAGACACCATACAGCATATCATCCAGAGGAAGTGCTTTCAAAACATGTTCAAGATCAGGATCATGGAGCGTGTATGTTTAATGGAGAGCAAGTGAATGATCATATTGAACAAGATGATCATACCGATAATGTAATTGAAGATGATGGTACAAATACATTGATCCATGATTCATTTAATGTTAGGATGGATGATGACGATGATGTTGATAATGAAAAAGATGATGACTTTGATGATGTTCACGATATACCTCTTCTCGATAAGGCATATGAACCCCTTTATGAAGGCTCCAAAACTAATCTTCTCTTTGTTGTATTGTTGATAATGAACTTGAAGGTTATGAATGGTCTTTCAAACATTGCAATCACATGGATGCTAAGATATGTAAAATAATCCATCACATATATAGGATCATGATAAAGTTTATATGTATTCCTCTGATAATTGTATTGTTAACTCATTATTGATCATCGTACGGATGAAGTGTGTTTAGTTAATATTATTTATTTATTACATTAACTATTTTTTATATCTTTTTGTAGCTTGATAACTGAATTTTTGTTACCACCATCAAATATTTTACCTCGCACATATTGAGATTTATCTTCCATCATGAAAGAGATTGGAATGCATTATGAAGCAATTCATGCATGCCTCGATGACCATGTTATATATTATAATCAGCATGAATTTGAAACAGAATGTCTGGAATGTCATGTAAGTAGATATCGTACAGATAAAGTAACAAAAAAGGTGCCTCAGAAGGTTCTTCGTTATATTCCCATCATTCCATGTTTGCAACGACTGTTCAGGTGCAAAAACATAGCACAATTTATGGATTACCATGCCAGGAACAAAAGTCAAGATGATGTTATCTAAATGCCTGCAGATGGTTCTTCTTTTAGAGATATGGAGGAAAATTGGCCTCACTTTAAAGAAGAACCATGTAATCTTAGGATTTCTTTGGCAGCAAATGGTGTTAATCCATTTGCACAGATGAAATCCATTTACACAGTGTGGCCTATTTTTGTTATCAACAATAACATTCCTCCATGGTTGTCAATAAAGAGGGAGCACATAATGTTGTCAATGATTATTCCAGGTTTTTTTGTCAAAAACTATTTTATTTATAATGTAGTTATGGCATCTCATTTGTTGTATTATGTTTCTTAATTTCATATATGTATATATATTATTTTACTCTTTTGCATGGTTTATATATTTTAATGGTTCTCATAATGATATATTTTATATGTAATTCAAATCAATTAGGTAAGTTCCAAGTCAAAGATATGAATGTATACATCGAACCTCTTATAGATGAGCTACTGAAGTTATGGAATGGCATAACTATGTATGACATATCTAGACCAATACGACAAAGGAAATTTCAATTCCATGCAATGGTTGTACGGACAATATACGATGCCCTTGGGTTAACTTCATTTTGTGGTTTGTAATTTTAAGTTCCACTTTAATTGCATTTAATGATATGGAGTAGTTAGAATAGTTTATATATGAATATATTTGACATAGATATTCCATATCTAAATATTGTAGGTCTTCAGACAAAGGGTAAATTTGCATGTCCACTTTGTTGTCCTAAGATAAAATCTCGTCGTTCAAAAATCTTAAGAAAGGAGGTGTTTGATGAGTATAGGCATTTCCTCTCTAAGAATCATAGGTATAGAACAACTAAAAAAAATCTTTTCAATGGGAAGTAGGAGACTGCATTAAAGCCACAGAGAATGACACCTCACCTTTGCAAGATGCAATACAATAGAAATCATCATCATGGTACATATGGATCATCGTATATGAATTGTTATGTATTTTAATTTTTATTGTGAGTTGTTTACTGTAGTGGCCATATTTGATTTATGATGTAATTTATTTATAAACTAAGATTCATGATCTCCATCGTGATCATGAAGGAATTAATGGGCTTCCACGAGGAATGAAAAGTTATCATATTCAATTCAGCAGGTTTCCCTACTATGAGCACCTACAAATTGCTCATTTGTTTGATACAATGCATATTGGAAAGAATGTTACTGAAACCTTATGGAGACTACTACGGCTAAGGAGGGAGAAAGATAAAGTTGTGAAAGCTTGCAAAGACATTCAAGAAAGCAACCATGCAATGAAAGACATCATCCAATTTCATACCAACGGAGAACAAGTTAATATAAACTCAATTCCATGGATGTTTACAGAGCAACAAAGCAATGTTGTCAAAGAAGTTTCCCACTGGATTTTGTGTGAACTTGAAGAATATCATAACCAAAAAAGGTGATTTTGCGGGGGTCAAAACACATGATTGGCATGTCTTCATCAAGGTAATTATTATTGTTATGTCCATATAGTTTATTTATTTTCATTTTACTGCGTATATATTTTTTTCTTGTTTGTATACTCTTTGTTTAATAAATGGCATGGTTTGTATATTGATACAGTATGTTCTACCTCTCTCTCTCCCGGACAACTTCAACAACAATGTCAAACAAGTTATATATAAACTTGATAAATACATGAGGTAACTAGCGATTACTTGAATGTGCTTAGTGTTTCTTTAATTCTCCGTATAATTTATAATTTTTTTTGTGCACTATTTTAGCATATATTGTAATTTAATGTTTTTTTTTGTTAAATATCGTTATTGGTTTGTGTCACTTGTAGATGGTTGACATCTAAAGAAATCCATAAAGAAGATATAAAGTATTGGAGGAGAGAAATTTCTCGTCTCATGTGTGAAATGCAAAAGCATCTACCGTCGGCATTTTTCAATGCACAGGAACACTACCTCATGCACCAAGTTGAGGAGATTGAGTTGTGTGGACCTGTGCACTCAAGGTCCATGTGGATGGTTGAGAGGCACTTGAAATTTATGAAGGGTTTGGTGAGACAATGAGCACATGCTGATGGTGCTATGATGGAAGGATATATGGTATACCAAAACATCTTGTATGTTAGTGAATATCTTCCTATTTTAGCGTCAAAGCTCAATTTATGTCACATTTGTGATCCAGACTCCAATAACAAACTTGAAGGGGAGAAACTGAAGGAGAAAGGTAGATTGAGGAAGCTGGCTTAATTAATTATGTCTATCTTGTTCCCAATCTTCCTCTTTGGAGGAAAACTGCTTGGAATTTCATGTGTAATCTCAACATATCCTTCTAGCATTCTACTCAATTATACTAATACTTCCTTCATAGTGTCACATTTTTCAACATTATTGGACTTTATGCCATTTAAGACTCTTATTTGCACCATTTCATAACACTCCTTGGTATCCTTTATTGAATTTATGAAGTTCTTTGTAAATAACAAAACTTCTCTCTGGCCCTTATCTTTAATTGACAACTAAATTATTTTTCTATCCTTTATAATGTCCTGAGTTCTTCTCAAGTGATTTATATCTCCATTGGACATCCACAAACTACTTATATTTTACATTTTAGTCCTTCGGTTGACTTAGACTTGAGCATGCATTTTATTTATATGTTTGAAAAAATGATTCTATATCATCACTCATTTGGACATGTTGAGTGAAAATACATCATATCTAAAACACTAATTAGATTATGTTGATGCATAAAATTCAATGATCACCGGCAAAGTGTGTGCTCTAGAATGAAAAATATATATATAAGCATACCATACTGATATGTCGTAAGAGTTATCAGGTAAAGAATTGTAAATGAAAAGGAAATATATTATTTACATATTTATTGGAATAATCTCCACCATTATCCGTGTGAAGGATATTGATCCCCTTACCAGATTGTTTCTCTGCAAGAGCTTTAAAATCTCGAAGACAAGCAAACACATCAGCTTTGTGTTTTAAGAAGTAGACCCCTGTGTATATAGAGATGCAATCAATGAAGGTTATTAGTAAGTACGTATATTTATTTATTCATAGATAGGTGATGAAAGGGACCAATAATGTCACCGAGCACAAACTCAGGAAGTGACGTGGCTCTCTTAGACTTTCCTTTCTCAAATCTCTCTTCAAGGTGCCAACCAAGAGTATATATTGGACAAACTCCATCTAAGAAGGATATAGGCGGCAACCCCACTATCCCATCTTGTTTGATTAATTGATGCAATTAATGTAAGTTAATATGCCCAAACATATCATGCCATAACTTACTAACATCATTAGAATGCATTAACAAAGCTAAAGTAGGAGTTTTAAGCAAAACTTTGAAAAAACATACAATTTATTTTTGTGATCAACTTTTCCAAGTGAAATCTTTGAACCATCAATTGAATCTAAAATAATTATTGAGTATTTGGTCAAGATAACTTGCTTACCATGGCCTGAGTGTGTCATTTGATAGATGGAAATCATATTTTTTAGACATATTAGGTACAAGTAAAACATCTTGAAATTTCCCATCTTCTTGTAAAATATCACAAAATATTCGTGCGTTCAAGACATTCAAATGTTACCACTGTTACTACATGTTTAAGTGAACTACACTACACCGCTTCCTGAATGGAAACCTATCAATTTTTTTTTGTTAAATATACCACCAGGCGTCGCTTTTCTGACGGTGTTTCGACGCTTTTGTTAAAGATATGACACCTTCAGCCGACGCTCAACCAACACTTTTTATTAAACCTCTAACACCTTTCCTGTCTAATATTCGACACTTTCAGGAAAACTCCAACGGCATTGTCATGACTCTGACACTTAAGCCTATCAGAAGACCGACCCTTCAAGTGTCAATAGGCATTGAATATTTGATGCTTTCTGGAAAAAAACATTGACACCGTGGCCATGACTCTAACACTTCAGCTCGTTGGAAGGATGACCCTTCAAGTGTCAGTAGGCATCGGATATTCAATGGTTTGTGCAAGTTTTTAGTGACACTTTGAAACATATAACTGTCGAATAGGCAACACCCTGTGGCATCGAATCTTTGATCGACTTTGGTATCATGTCGAATATCTGATGTTATTCCACCAATGGTAAAAAAAATTGCATGTGTCGAAGATGTGACAGAGAAGTGTCAGATTTCAGACATGCAAGGTGTCAGATTTTGGGTTGAAATTATGTTGTGATCCCCACTTTCGATCCTTGACATATGGTCT
>LPNX010995233.1:407432-449167 GCA_001517045.1 Pseudotsuga menziesii | reverse complement strand
GAAAGAGGCAAAAACCTAGTGGGAAAATCCTCCCTTAAACATGGACTGTAAAACAAAATTTGGAAATATTGTCATCACTCATGCTTCACAGCATGATCAAAAATCCCCAGCAATGATTTGAGATTGCTGAATGTCTTCTCACAAAATGCTTTGGTGAAGATATCAGCTACTTGTTCTGAAGATGAACAGAAGAGTAGGTGAATGGTGCCATCATGCACAAGCTATCTGATGTAGTGCATATGGATCTCAATGTGTTTGGTTCTCTACTTCTGAACTGGATCATTGCATATTCGAATGGTACTCTGATTATCATAGTAGATAGTAGTTGATTATTCTAATTCGAAGCCACACTCTCCAAGTAACCCCTGCAACCATAAACATTGAGTTGCTGCATTTACAACTCCTATGTACTCTGCTTCTGTAGATGAGAGTGCAATGGCACTCTGTTTCTTGCTTGACCAGGTGATTGGCCCTTCTACAAGCATGAACACATATCCTGATGTTGACTTTCGATCTGTTTTGTCACCTTCCCAATCACTATCAGTAAACCCAATCAAATCAAGATCAGATTTAGCTTTATAGAAGATCCCATGTGTCCTTGTTCCTTGAACAAAGTTAAGGATCCTTTTGGTTGCTTTCCAATGGATCTCATGAGTCTGATCCATGTATCTAGAAGCCACACTTACTGCATAATAAATATCAGGTCTAGTATGTGTAAGATACAACAAACATCCAATCAATTGCCTATACAGTGTATTGTTTACCATAGGTGAAGAATCAGCTTCTTCAAGCTTTACTCCTCAAAGGAAAGGAGTCTTGCTTGGCTTGCAATCCTTCATTCTGAATTTGTTCAGCAAATCCAAGCATACTTGGACTGGTGCACCTTGATTCCAGCTTTGGTTTGAGCAATCTCAAGCCCCAAGAATTGGCTCAATAGCCCCAAATCTGTCATGGAGAAGGCTTGGTTCATTGCACCCTTCAAGGAAGCAATTTCATCCTTTGAGCTTCCTGTAATGAGAAGGTCATCAACATATAACACAATGATCATTAGTGAACCATTAATAAACTTCAAATATAAATTTGGATCTGATTTGCATCGAACAAAATTCAGTGATAGCAGAAAGCTATCAATCTTGGCATAGCAAGCCCTGGGGGCTTGCTTTAGCCCATACAATGACTTCTTTAGCCTGCACACAAGAGATGGGTTAGTAGAAAATCCTTGAGGCTGCTGCATTATATCTCTTTAGTGAGATCTCCATTCAGGAAGGCACACTTTACATCCATGTGATGTACCTCCCATTGCTTTGAAGCTGCAATGGCTAAGGCTAGCCTGATGGATTCCATCTTTGCCACTGGTGCAAAGGTCTCATTATAGTCTATGCCATGAACCTATGAGCAGCCCTTGGATACCAATCTGGCCTTGTACTTCATAGGTGAACCATCAGCAGAAAATTTGGTCTTGTACACCTACTTACACTGAACTAGCTTCCTCCCTGGGGGAAGATCAACCAGCTCCCAAGTGTTGCTCTTCTGGAGTGAGCTGAACTCTTCCTTCATGGATGCTTGCCATCTTGGATCTTCTGCTGCATCTTCATATGTCTGAGGATATGATTCCACCATCACATAGAATTTCTCAGCAAACATAGGATCTTTCATGCATAGAGCACTCTCAAATTGAGATCTAGTCCTCCTAGGGTCATTAGGATTCCTAGCTAGCTCTCCAGCTGCATGAATGGTCTTGGCTACCCATTTTGGCCTTGTATGGCTGTTAGGATATGAAATAAAATCATCACTATCAGACATATCAGAATCAGCATGTTCAACTATCTCTTCACTTACATTCAGAGGTTCTGGTGGTGAAGAGGATTCTCCAACTTCCACTGCTGCTAGGGGTTCTTCTTGAAACTGAACACACCTTTCAATGAAGGATTTGTTTGTGGTCACATTTATCAGCTTGTACCCTTTTGAATCTTTAGAGTACCCAACAAATAGACACTCTTGGCTTTGGGGCTACAAAGCCTTTCTCTTTTCTGTTGGAATTCTAGCCCAAGCCCTTGAGCCAAAAATCCTGAAATGGGTCACATCTGGATTGTGCCCACTCCATGATTCGAAAGGAGTCATACCATCAAGCTATTTATGAGGCACCCTATTATGGATATAGGCTGCACAATTTATAGCTTCATCCCAGTACTTTGGTGGCAAATTCTTAGCCTCCATCATGCATGTTGCCATCTCTTTCAGTGATCTGTTATTCCTCTCAGCAACACCATTTTGCTGTGGTGTGTAAGGGATAGAATGTTGCATCTGAATACCTGCATCTGCACAATATTGAATAAAATCAGACCTGACATACTCACCACCATTTTCATATCTGAGGACCTTGATTTTCCTCCTAGACTGGTTTTCAACCAAAGCCTTAAAGACTTTGAAGAGGCCAAAAACTTCAGACTTGTGTTTCAGGAAGTAAACCCAGCAGTACCTGGAAAAGTCATCTATGAAAGTCAATGCATATTTTTCCTGACTCATGGACATATGAGGGAATGGGCCAACAACATCACTGTGGATCAACTCAAGGGGTGCAGAGGTTCTCTCATGACTAGCTCTCTCAAATTTATGCTCTGGGTGTTTTCCTAGGATGCAACCTTGACAGACTCCTTTGGAAAATTTTATCTTTGGTAACCCTATGACCATCTCTTTTTCACTAAGATCAGAAAGATACTTGTAATTTAGGTGGCCAAATCTTTCATGCCAAAGCTTGCTTGCCTCATTAGCATGAATCAGAAAAGCAGAGGGCTTTGAGTAGGGTAGGAAGTGTGAGAACATGTATACCTTCGAAGTATGATTTGCAACTCCTTTTGCAATGACTTTACCACTTGAGATCTTTGTGATCTCAACTTCATCAGGGGAGAATATGACCTTCTTTGGAGACCCTATGTGGGTCATCTGATACACTGATAAGAGGTTAGAGGCAAGACCTGGAACATACAACACATTGCTGAACTTACCATGATCAAGATCAATCCTCCCTTTGCCCAAACTTTCAGTGAGAGAGCCATCTCCCAGTACTATTGGTGGACCTTTCGACATGTCAAGTGACGTGAATGATTCCTTGGTCGAAACCATATGTCTTGAAGCTCCAGAATCAATGATGAAACTAGGTGAGCTTGATGTGCCAGCAACCAATGCATGAACTCTCTCTCTGTCTTATGAACTTGATCCTCCTTCCCTCTTCTTTGAGCTGTCTGGAAGGGAGATGCCATTCTTCTCCAGGAGTTGGGTCAGCATGTCTATTTGCTTCTTCATGTAGGAGCTCTTAGAATGATTTCCCTTACTGGAGTATGCACACTTGCTCATTTCTCCTTTGTTCTTCTTCTTCTGGTGGTTCTTCTTGGAACCTTGAGGCTCCTCCAGAGACTTGTTCTTGTCTCTCTTTTGCTCATGTGGCTTTTTAGATTTCTTTTTTCTTTTTGAATCCACCCTCGAATCTCCAATAACTAGAGCTTGGTCTTTGGATGGTTTGATTGTGCCCATCATCACCAATTTATCTTGTTCTTGTGTGAGAGATTCCATGAAATCTGCAAGGCTAGGCATATTCCAGGCTCAAGCTGTCAACTTTGTGGCATAGAAGGTTGAAACAAACACTGAATAGTCAGGGCCAAGCTTCAAGAGTATGGCCAAGACCAGCTGATCATCCTTCTTTTATATCCCACATTGTTTTAGCTGCAAAACAAGTGCTTTGAACTTGGAGAAATAGAGTTGCAGGGATTCAAATCTATTTGGACTCAGGGAGATCAGTTCATTTTCGATTTGATGTCCCCTCATCTCATCTGTCTTTCCAAAAATATCAACAAGCTTCTCCCATACTTCATTCGGTGATGTCAATCCATCAAGATGGAAAAGGAGGTCTCTGGATATACTCAGACACAAGAGACCATAGGCCTCATCCCTCCTGTTGTGCCATTTTATCTTCTCTGCAGCTGCATTGGGCTCTGCTAAGACAAATAGTATTTATATGATTACGCTTTCTCCTAATATCCTTCATAATAAATATCCCATTCATACGTTCACTAACTCAGATCTCATCTCCCATCAATTTCAGTGTTTAGAGAGCCCTTGTTTAGCTATTTACTCTTTCCCTAAGGTAGACCTTCTATACCACTTATTGAGGAGAACTTGGAATATGTTTTCGTTTATTCTTACATCACTTAAGAAACATAAAATTTGGGTTAGTGAGTCAATTTTCCTTTAGGGTGATTTTGTTACATTATTTATTTACTTTATTGGAGCCCATGACACCCACTTTTAGTTTACAATACCTAGTCAAGATTGTACCCCCCCTTAGTGAGTCAAGTTATCCTTCAAGTTCATATGATTCAATCCCTTCGGAGTTAAGCTCACCCTCATCCATATGTAGAGCACATATGTATCGAATAGCTCCATCTAACAAAATGTTATGAACCAATGTGAATCCCAATCCCGAGTCCAATCCTAATCCTAATCCAAATACCAATGCCAATATGAATGCAAATTCCAATGTGACTAGCACATCAATGCTTCCATTCATGACCATTTTAAGTATTTATTATTTGAAAAGGATTATCAATTATCCTCCAAGTTAGAATCAATGTTGATGTTATTATCTTATTTCTCCATAATTGAGAGAAGCGATTTGATAGAATTGTACATATAACTAAAAGGGGGTTAATAGGGAATAACTCAACTCCTATATTTTTTTGCAATTATTTCATTACCTCTATGAATAAACTTTATTGTTTCCTATTACTTAGCAAGACCATACCCCAAACTCTTATTTTATTACCTATATCAATAAAATTTATTGTTTCATATTACTTAGCAAGACCATACCCCAAGCTCGAGGAGACCATTGTTATTTCATGTAGAGTCCATTAAGCAACCAAGAAAGACAAGAAAATTGCACCCAAGATGCAAGGATAGGTCGTCACCCTTGCTACAAAACCTCAAAAGGGTTTAACCTCTCACCAATAAGAGGTTTGACAAGGCCCCAATGACTGAGGTCGAAGGCAGAATGCATAGAATCTGTCGAGTGCGCATGGACGAGATTACCTGGGATAAGCACTGGCAGAGCTTTTACCCCTGGGCACTTACAAGAGGGAAGTGGAGGAAAGAAACAAAAACCCTGCAGAAGGACAGTATAATAAATTATATGAGCGCCCCTCAGGTTGTGCATTTTGATGGTTGGAAGGAAGAAACAATGAAAGTGATAATCAGCGGGTACCATTATTGTAAGATTTGGCTCGACCAGCCAATTGCTATCACTACTCAGCTCATCTGTTGAATCACCGGACTGCCACTCATAGGGGATCCCATCTCATTCCCATCCCATTATTCTTGTTAAGGATATGCCATACAGTATTTGTCGTTGCCATCAAGGTTTTACGACATGGCACTGGCTAAAAGACGAGGACACAAAACAGGTTCCTGCAGACAATGGAGGCTTGGAGATCTTGTGCTCGCCAAGGTCAAGGGATTTCCGGCATGGCTCTCTAAGGTACACCGTCTATTTTTCATCCCCATTTGTTTTCCCTTATTTGATGTATGTGATGTATGTTGTCTCTGTTATTTTCATTTTACACATCAAATTATATAATTCTTGTGCCCTGCTTTAATACCCGATTGTCATCCAAGGGTTTGTGTGAATGTTTATAGATTATATAGGGTTTCATTTCCATTGCACTGATTGTAATGACTATCGGCATCCTTTTTTATTGCCCAATATGTGTCGATATTTTCTTCTTAATCCTAGAATTACAAAACCTGGCTGCTGCACTGGGATTCTCTAAAACCCAGCACGAGAAATCAAACCCTATATCAGATATTAGTGTTTAAACCTAAGTGATGGATGAAAGTTTGTGTTTTTTGGTGTTTAAACCCAAGCGATAGATGCAAGTTTATGTTTTTTAAGGTGGAAATTGCTTCTGTCTAGCTCCAAGAGGATTACAATTAGCCTGAATTCGTCAGGCCTACAAGTAGCCTGTTTTTGAGTGGATGTGCAATATTGGAAAAGACCATGAACCATGAACCATGAAATGACAGGCATTGAACCATAACCAAGGAGCCATGTATTTCTTGATAATCCTTTCCATATCTTCCTTTGACCCTATGAATTGTGATTTATTGCCCAATTCCTTGAGGCACTGAGTTAGAACTGCATAAGACATGATTAACAAAATATTCAGTTATTTCCTTAATAGGATTTTTGTTTCCTTTTGTAAAAAATATCTTCAGCAGGACAAGGTTGAATTTGGAACCAAACCCATTGCTAGTGGAGGGTCTTTTCTCACTTGTGGAGGCCCCCATCCCTCATCTATAGGCTCCATTTGTTCTTTTCCTATGTGGCCTCTTCAAGGCACTCTGATTCATATTTTTCCAACAGAGCAGTCCAGAACTTATCAAACCATGGGACCTCTAGGGGGAAACTCCTTTGTTTTTCTTGATGTTCTCTCATCATTCGGTTCACCCTGTCTTGTGATTATTGGCCACATTAAGCTCTGGAGTGTGTAGAATGAGAAGGAGAGTGCCCTTCAATAGGCACTTTTCTCATGGACACTCTGTGTTAGTTCAATAATCCTTCAGCCTGTGCAGATGACCCACTTCCATTTACATCTTCCTCATATGTATTTAAATCTGTATTTACATATGGACACACATTAGAGACTCACTGTGCCATGTAAAATTTGAATTGTGCTAATGCATTTGTGAAAACGCATTCATTTCTTGTTTTCAAGAGTTGATATAAAATATTGATTATAATTTCTTGTTTTCAAGAGATGAAATCAAATATCAATTCTGATAAATTGTCATGCTGTGTGAAGTTGTATGGCCCAAGGGAGGGAATGTCCTAAAAGGATTGATTTTCAAGTAGTTCTTATGAGAGGATATTATGGCACATCTTATAAGTTCTTAGAAAAGATGGGCATATTTATAATACCAGAACAAATGCTTCAAGTGTTCATTCTTGCCATAGAGTTCACATTTTTGGTGGGGGATCACTTTGTATTTCAAGGATTTTCCAATAGGTAGGTCTTCATGAATCAAAGATTATCCAAATTAGGCTATTTTAGTTTTAAGGCACATCTTCTAGATGGACTTTAGTTGTCAATTTCTCTTATGATTTTAGGTAAAAGAAGGTTGATATCACATGCTAAATTTTATTTATTTGGGGTTAGAGAATGGATTACAAATACCATATAGTGTACCCAATACACTGCATTTCTTGGGCTTGAAATATTCTTATGCTAACCAATGTACTTGTACTTTTCTCCAGCCTACCCATTATAATTAGCCGCATAGGCAAAAACCCAAAGTGATTTCCCCACGATGCTTAAGATTTTGGTTTCAAAATCTCGTCTATGTTCTGCACTGTTTAAGTCATAATTAGGAAATTGCTATAGCAATTGCAAGCCCAATACACACTCAAAGAATGTTTGACTTGATCACTGATCAATAGAGTAATCTTCTTTCAATGATAATATAATTGTAATCCCCCCCTGCACAATCATTTGGATTGAATGTGATCCATGAAGGGTGATGTTGGGGGATGAGCTATTCAGAAACACATTAATGGAATTGATGCTTGTACAAAGGGCCAGTTGTCTGCTTCATTCTAGATGCATAAAGGTTCCATCTCATCCAAAATTAGGGCCAAAACTGACAGATAGGAGAGATAAGAAGTCATCTCCTCATTTGTAATCACCACGAAAGGAACACTGAACTGTAGAGATAATTCAATAGGATGTAATCTAATAAGCATTAACTGTACAATGTACTCTTTGAAAAGAGTAGGTAATTTGTAAAAAGGTGACTGCAATAAGATGCATTATTCTGAGCATAAAACCATCAATGCATACTTTGCATTATGCAAAAAAAATCGGTGTAGGTCACACTAAACTTAATCAGTGATATCCTACAGAGATCTATGGAACAAAACTATGTGTTTGTTACTATCCTGAATTAGTGATGTCCTACAAACTTGTACATCAAGGTTTAAGAAATTCTGAAAGTCCATAAACTCCACCACACTTGGAATAAGTGAGTTAAAGTTGCCAATAAAAAAAAATATGTGTAGGTCTATACTGAATTAGTGATGTCCTACAAACTTGTACATCAGGGTTTAAGAAATTCTGAAAGTGCATAAACTCCATCACACTTGGAATAAGTTCATTAAAGTTGCCAATATAAAAAGCAGAAAAAGGAAAAAACAAGCAAAAATTTATGGTGACAACTTCTCCAAATGGCTACAGTACAGTTGACTATTTCCTCATTTCAAAAATGATCAAAATAACTATTTTCTCATCTCAAAATCGTAATTCTATCATTTTCAATGGTCAACGTTAGTGTAAACTCAGTTATTTTACCTAAACAACCTGTGTTTCTCCTTTTATGAACTTGATATTCAAGCCAAACAAACAATCCAAGGCTTTCCTTAATAAAGGATTCAAGTTTATGAGTGCTCATATGTACTCATTGCTATGATTATCTTTAATGAGTGCTCATATGTAACTTGCCACTTCAATGGAAGGAACTTGTTTCTTTGAGCTAAGTTGTTGGGACACAGAGCAGAGGTCTTGGTATAGAATCGATTTCCTCTATGCCTTTGTCTAAATATGTGCCACAAAACCCAATTGCAAGCAACTGTGAGAAGTAAGAAACTTAGTGCTTGTGCTACATATTTTCATTTCTGCTTGCATGATTTTGATATATTTGATTTCCACTTTCTTAACCTATTCCCTGCATAAAAATGTTTGAACTGTACCTATATGCTCACAAAGTGAATGAACAAGCTTTTTCTAAACTTTAGATTGATAGCAATAGTTGAATCTATGTAGGCAAACCATCTTGTCATAGTTTTTAGCTATGGCTATCTAATATCAAACTAGATCTCAGTTTACATCCTGTCCTTTAGTTTGGGATTTTTCTGAGTTGTACGGAAGAATCTGTTTATTAATTATGTTTGTCTAAATAGCAACAGAGAGAGAGAGATATTGTATAGATAGGTATTATAATGTTTTTTCATGTTCAAATTTTGAATCTTGCTATTTGCTCTATAAAAGAGGAATCTAACCATTGGTGGAGAAATTGATAAAAAGAAATTGTTCATTCTGATATTTTAAGTATAGCAAAATAAGCCTGCAAAGGGTGCAAAAAAAAAGGTAGCAAAGAGTAGGAAGGTAAGAGATCCAATTTTGGGGGGCACTAGACCAATTGGTTATTTTGATGCAGCATGTCAAGGGTAAACTGGAAAATGTGGAGTTGGGGTTGTCCCAAAGATGGCAAAGAAGCATCATTTTTGTATAAAAATGGGAGGGGGTAAAGGGACAAATACGAGACTTGAATTGTTGGTTTTCTGATGTCTCTTAAGGTTTTCCAGAGAAATGTATGTTTCTCACTTGCAAGTGGTATGAGACTCTAGGGTCATTATAGAGTGGGAGAAAAGGAAATCAAATTTACAAGTTCTCTCTCTTGGGTGGTGGCAGAAAAGGGTTAGGAACCTTCAGGAGTTTTTCGTTGACCTTCATTTCCAACACATTTTTAGAGAATATAACACTTTGGAAAATTGGTGTTCCAAGGATGATTTTCCTTTGGATGAAAGAAGGCTCTTTTTCGAGGAATTCAAGGATTCTTCTCTAGTTAGTAGGGGATTCCCGGAGGTTTTCAAGTGATAGGATGTTTTTTGACTGCCTGATTTCTTTCCTTGTAAGGGGTTGTTTTACTTTTTGTAAAGCTTAATGTATGAAAATGTTTGATCTCGAAGGTTTTGGTGGCAAAAAAGATGTATATTTTTTAAGGCTTAAAGGCTTATGGAATAAAGGTCTTATGGATATGGGCTCATGTGTAAATCTATTTTTTATAGGTGTGTTCTGCGTATTGCACATTTCCTTTTTTTGATATCAGAAAGGGAGTAATTTTCATATCTAAAAGAATGTTAAAATCGAGAGGGAGATAGAGTAGAATATATAAGGATTTCTTGTCCCATAAATAAGGGATGTCATAAATATAAATATAGAATAATAGAAAAATAGATTTTATAATGATAAAATTATAACCAAAACACCAATGTTTTTTCAACCCAGCCTTGATATTCTATCACCCAAAATCAAGGGTGGGGCATAGGCTTGTTTGAGAATGGATCCCAGGTATATGGGGCCCCAACCCCAACCAAGCCCTTTACACCATCATCCTCTACCTAATTAAAACACTATCTATTTTAATGATCCTCCTTGTTATTATTCACACACATGTTTGGAAAATGAAACCATTTCTTTAAATTTAGACAAATTCTAGGTATATTTACCCAAAGTAAAAGAAAACTAGTATATTTTCCCAAAAACCCTAAAGCTAGATATCCATGTCCCAATTTAACAAAATTCTAGGTATATTTACCCCAAATCCCAGAAGCTAAACATGCGTGTCCCAATTTGGCCAAGTTCCTGATATATTTACCAAAGAAAATAAAAACTATTTCTTTAAATTTGGCCAAATTCCAGGTATATCTACACTTTTATTTATAAAAAAAAACCCCAGAAATTAGGTATATATGTCCCACTCAGATCCCACAAGAGTGAATTCGCGTCGGCTCATTAAGATGTTGAAGACAAAATATATATGCTTTAATGTGGTGTCCAAATCAAATTCAATTTGTTTCTTTCAGCACAAAATTTAATATGATTGTGTCGCATTCAAATGCATCAATATCTTATCATTGAAGTCCAACTCTATCCATGATTCTATTTAGTATAGAGATAATCTGAGTATAAAAATATAGAAAGGACCGCAACATTCAACGCTTCTCAAGACTCTTTGCAGGCTTTCCAAGCTATTCATTTATATGCAAGGCCAATCAATGTTACCTGACTCAGCTCAGGAAAATACTCGGCAAGGCAGAAGATCCAAGAATTTGACTCGACTTGGCAAAAACACAGGAAGTACAAAAACACAAAACTACACAGTTTTATGAAAACAAATAAATTCATTCGTATAAATTTATTCTTAACTAAACTTGATGGTGAGAGATTACTCTGACAACAACTAGGAAACTCTATTCACACAAAACTCCAATATAAAAAATAGATTAGTCTACATAATCCTTGATGATAATGACAGCCAAAAGAACTTGATATTTCCAAAAGTTGGTAGAGGATGTCAAACTACCAATTTCATATCAGCTTAGTCCATACCAGTTTGGATGGGTCAAGGATGATAAGTAACCCACATTGTTCACACAAAGGTGTTCAACTACTTGCCATCATACCTTTTTGAGACATTGTGGACTGCGATGTGACTCCACTATTGGGATACCGGATATCATTGCAGGAAACCCTTACTAATTTGATAGAAGAGCAGTTTATGAAGGGTATCACAAACCTACATAATTCACAAAGATGGTAAGGTCTACATTGTACAAGCATAACTTCTTATGCTAATTTTCTGCTCTCTAGTACGCGAACTGTTAAACATGTTAGTTTGAATAATTATGTGATGCAGCACATGTCGATGATGTGGAGGAGAACAAAGCCCAATTGATGGTGAGACTACTGGAGGTCTCAAGTTTACATAGGGTGATAGAAGGGGTCGGTTAAATGGTGAATAAATAGGCCCTTTAAAAACAATCAACAATCCAATAACTTATAGTGTAACATTAACCAAGTATTAATTGACATATCAAAATAGAACAACGAACAGACCTTCCCCCATGGTCGGGCTTGCAACTAGTGCATGCTTCGATGAGCTTTTGCTTGCTGGTGTTGCCATTGGTATGCTTGGTTTCTTTGGGGGTGGTGCAGATGGAATCATCCTGGGTGTGCATGCAACAGGCCCTAAGATAACACAGCATAGAATTTAGAATTGCTAAAATTTCAGAGTACTTCCCTCTAATGAAAGAGAAAAGGATATCACCTTTCGTGCCCCAAAAATAATGAGTAGGAGATATTCTTGATGGTGCAGGTGCAAAAGAAGAAGAGTTCCCTAACAATGCAATAAACGGATTATCCTTAGTGAATTTTGCTATTGCAGTCCAAGGATACATCTCAAAGATCTGAGAAAAGGAAGCACATATACCTTTCACATGTTGATTATGTGGAGAGGAATGAAACTGAATTGATGGTGAGACTGTTGGAGGTCTCAAGTTCCTGAGGGTGATGGAAGGGGAAGGTTAACTGGTGAATAAACAGGCCCTGCAAATTCAATCAACAATCCAAGAACTTAAATTGTAACATTAACGAAGAATATTTTTACATATCAAAGTTGAACGATGAAGAGACCTTCAGCCATTAGTGGGCTTGCAACTAGTGCATGCTCTAATGACTAGTTGATTGGTGGTGGTGCCATTTGTATGCTTGGTTTCTTTTGAGCTGGTGCAGATGGAAACATCATGGGTGTAGATGCAACAGGCCCTATGACAATAAAACAAAGAATTTAAAAGCATTGAAATTTCAGACTACTTTGCTCCAATTAAAGAGAAGAATATCACCTTTCATGCCCTAGTAGATGAGTAGTATGAGATATTCTTGATGGTGCAGGTGCAGGACGTCTTGTGTTTCCTCTAGGTGACTCAAATGGAATGATAATTGGACTAGAAATAGGCCCTGTAAAAAGTTTTCAAGAACAAGTTTAACGTCTTCTAAATAAACAGAGGTTGCATGGACATCAGTATGCCAAAGGTGATACTTTTCAGAGACCTCGATTAATGGGTGGAATCATAGTTGGTGCATGAATCCAGGATCTTTTACTTGTTGGTGCTTCCAAAGGTACATTTGGTGTCTTCTCAGGTGCTTTAGAAGAAGCAATGCTTGTTGGAGCAGCAATAGGCACTAAAATATAAAATAAATGGTCCAAAATTACTGAGTACTGATAACTCTCCCATCTTGAATGAAATCCTTGAGAACTAAAAAAAAATGAATATACCTTCCATTCTTTGATGATATAGAGGGGAAGGGAATGTTATTGATGGAGGGAATGGAGAAAATCCTGAGTGTCTTCTGTAATGCTCAGGTGGAAAGGCATGTGGAGGAGATGAAGGACCTACAAAAAATGTAACCCGCTTCAATCATTTGTGGAAAAATTCAAGAATGCTTATACTTCAAAAATTAAGAATGATAGGAATCAAAGACGTTGACTTGTGGGTGGTATTGTTGCTGGTGGATGCAACCGTGACCTTATCGTTGGTGGTGGAGCTACCGGTGTTCTTGGTTTCTTCTTGGGTGGTTCAGAAGGGGCATTGCCTGGAGGAGAAAGATGCCCTAAAATATAATAAAGAATAGAATCTTAGAAAACCTTAGTAATAATAACCTTCAATAAAAAAACATATCAAAACTGAAGAGGGACATCATGTCTACCTTTCACTCTTGGATAATGTGATGGGGATGGAAATACAATGGATGGAGAAAATATAGTTCTAAAATTAGGTTGTTCCAGTGGAGGGGTTATCAAAGGAGAAGAAACAGGCCTTGACAAGTCAGTTCAGGCAATTGATTAGTAGGGAAACACAAATTATGTGATTCGAGTTCCACACATTTAGAAAGAAACAATTCACATACCTTGGATAATAGGTGAATTTATTGCTAGTGAATGTCTCCATGATCATTTTCTTGTTTGATTTGCCACAGGTATTATTGATTTCTACCGGTGTAAAATAGAAGGAGAAATCCTTGGAGGAGAAGAAGGACCTACTCGTAGTATAGTGAATATTCCATCAACAAGTTTTAATAGTTGCCTTCATAAAATTATCCTCAAGATAAAGGAGGAGAAATATCTACCTTTCACATTTTGATTACGAGGGGGAGAGTGAAATATTATTAACAGGGCTCCCTCAGATTTTCCTAGATACTCAACAGGGGATTTTGAGGGTAAATTGATTGGCATAACAGGCTATGCAAAATTAACAACAGAAAGCAATGACTTCATTGAAAGATAAACATAATTTTGCTTTCCAAGAGAGGAAACGTCTCTGAAACCTTGATTCTTAGGTGCTAATGCAACTAGATTTTGCCTCTTTGATATGTTCCTTGGTTGTGCTGCAGTAGGTATACTTGGTTTCTTCTGACGTGGTACAGAGGGAAAAATAATTGGAGAAGAGGCAACCAGTCCTACATAAAAAACCAAATCACTCAGCCATAGCCAAATCTTAGCTATACTTTTTCATGATGAAAGTTATAATTATTTAAATCTGGAAAGAAAAATTTATGTACCCTGCACATTTTCATCTCGACGATATTGAGGGGGGTTAAATGCCATGGACAGGGATAATTAAGGTCTTCTTGGGTACTCCATGGGGGATCTGGAGTGTTGTCTCATTGGAGGAATAACATGCCCTATAAATTTTAAAACATAGAGTAATGAATTTATAGAAACATAATCAATTTTCTTTTACTCTAAGAAATAGAAAGCTTCAGACCTTGAATCTTAGGTGCCAGAGCCACTGGTGCTTGTGCCTTTGAATTTTTTTTTGGCCATGCTGCAAAAGGTATACTTGGTTTCTTCAGAAGTGACTTAGAAGGAAAAATGCTTGGAGAAAAAAAGAACCGATGCTACAAAATAGGAATCACTCGAACATAACCCAATGTTGGTTACATTCTTTCAAGATTAAAATTCAAAAATCTCAAAAGGAACATATATCCACCTCGCATATTATGATGGTGTACATGGGATGGAGATATAATTGATGGTGAAGCCTCAAGTGGTTCAAATGGAAAGCTAATTGGTGAAGAAATAGTCCCTACAAAGAATGACAACAACTCAGAGACAACCAATCATAAATGGCATTGAATCAAGTTTATTTCTTAGGTATGTGAAAAGGAGTATCATTCTCAAAGAAGATATATGCCTCTTAAATACATCATTACACGCTATTCTGTCTTCTACAAATCGTAAAGCTTCCATAATCATTAACATAGCGTATCTGTTCTCTAGGCACCAGAGACAGAGACAAGGTAAGGAGAGGGCATAATCATAGGTCAAGATTGAGACACTCTTATTTTCAGACTTATCCTCTTATGGTGGTTTTCAGACACTCTTATGGTGTAAAGTAAAGTAATCATATGAGCATACTTAACTTAGTTCAACTCATAATTGAATTTATAGATAAGAGCACATATCATCCTTTTGAACTGAGTTAAAGACAATGGTATAGGAAGCTTGTGTGACAATCACTTAAGAGTCAACAAAAAAGATTTGGCCTCCATTTAGCAAGATATTATGATTTCTTAAGAAAAAGGTCATTTTCCTATATTAGTGTCAATTCAGTTTTATATAGCACATAAAGATATCCAATCTTAGAAAAAGGATAAAGAAATTGTCAAGACTAATATAATAATATTTAAAGTATCAGATAAAATACTATGCTCGGAAAATCTTGTAAAACGTAAGGTCAATTTGAACAAAAATGCATTCTCCCTGTGAATATCAATTCTTAAGGCATGTGCATGTAGCTATTATTTTCTAAAGCATATAGATTTGAATTTTAGTTTAGTCTAAGACTCTAAGTTGTAGTCCAATGTTGCTTTCTAGTTGATTTGGTTGGCATAGATTGGGGGCACAAATAAATATTTGAGACCTGTAAGAAAAGATGATAACCTACATGTCATAGCTGATAACCAGTAGGTAGAGACTAGCTTGTAGCGAATGCTATAAGAAAAGTTGATAACCTGTCACACAATCAAACATACAAAGTAAGGTTGACAGTCTGCACTTTTGGAATTTCCTTCACACCCAGCATATTTGATCAAGCAAGCTTGATCAACAATTTCCTAACTTGGGATATTAAGTGGTAAATTCTCCACTTCTGGTGCAGTACTAAAAAGAGCAATTTGCCAAAAAAAATGATTCGGCTAGAGATCTGAGGAGGAGAGGAGTCTTGTCCACCGAGGCTCTAATACCATGTAAATTTGAGCACATAGATCTGTAGACAAATACACAACTCACAAAGTAGATCTCACAATTTACTCAGCAATTGAAGAATGAAATAGTGCAAAAATGGCTTGTAGCTGTGAATGCTTTCATTAATAAAAAAAAGTAATCAGATGATAATTACAATGAAGTAAAATGGCTTTAATAGCCACATGAAATTCAAATCCACATGAGGAAATTCGAATTGATAGACTCTACTTGACTGTAGGTAACTAAGACCTTGTCTAAATCACTATCGGAGGACTCAGTAGTTAACTGACCTTGTCTAGACCATAACTGGAGTTCATCGGAGCTCTAAAACACAACTCAAGTGTTACATTCAGTGTTAACTAAGGTTAACTGACTATGGTAGGTGAGAAATGTGCCCCACATGAGTGCAGTCAAGTAAACCTAGCGCTAACTAAATGTAGAGGACTAGAACTGAATGTAACTGACTCCTAACTTAGCTTGACTAGTCATTAACTGAAGTGAACTGACCTTGGTTGGTTTTGACACTCCTAGTGGCTTCCTAAATTGTAGGGATTGGTCTAGGAGGCTCCTAAACTGATGCAATCAAGTGCAATCAGTGGCAGTGAGCCTCAATTAGTGTTCCCCACACTTTAGTAACTAAAACATGTGCCCCAATTAGGTCAAGTGGACCCAATGGTGTTAATGACTATAAATAGACTAGATGGACTCCCGATTTAGACATGACTCCCAATTTAGACATATGACCAAATTTGGACAACGGAGGATTAATAATCCTAACACCCACCCTGAATGCTAACTTGGACAAATTGTGGGCCCTAGTAACTAAGACCATAGGTCACCCATTACATCAAGTAAAATAAAGTAACTGCTTAATACAAGGAGCTGGGGCAAAAACCACATGGGAAAAAATCCCTCCCTCTAGCTAAGCAGGGAGAATTAGGTCTCAAGTTTGAAAAAATTGAAAATATGTTGCTGCAATATTCATCTCTATGAGGTAGTGAAGCAGCATGCATGGTATGCTATGAACAGGTATTATGGGGCCTGGCATGTAGACTTCTCCTTCTTATCCAAAAATGATGATGGGAGGAAGGAGGAATGTAACTTTTGTCCCTTTCTTCTCACTGCATTCGCTACAGCAGCTCAGTTCTTCCTACTACATTCGAAATGGCTCATCCAATAGAGCCTCTCACTCCCTTCAACTATCACTAGTGGAAGGCAGACATGGTGGTAATGCTCCATGCCAAAGGGCTTTTCAGACTCATAGAAGAAGCAGAGGAAGAGCCAGATTCAGATAAAGACAAAGCTAAGTACATGAACAGGCTTGATGAATCCCATGGACACTTGCTCTCCTCAATCTCTAAATATCTTTGGTTCCACATCCTAGAATTGAAGACTCCCAAGCTGGTTTGGGACAAGCTTGCCTCCCTATTTGATAAGCATGATGAGATGAGGATCCATCATCTAGAAAATGATCTGATTACTCTCAATCCATCCAATTTCGAATCTCTGAATGAATTCTTCACAAAGTTCAAGAACCTGATATATCTGTTGAAGCAATGCAAAGTGGAGAAGGATGAATATCAGCTCATCCTTGCTATTCTCACAAAGCTCAATGCAAACTACTCAGTCTTTGTATCCACCTTCCAAACAGTAAGGCTCACTACTCCAAATTGGAAGATGCCCACTCTTAATGCTTTCATCCAATCTCTTATTTCTAAGAATGATAAATTGATCCAAATGGGGATCATTCGATCTCCCAAAGATCTAGCTCTAGTTGCAAGATGAGATAAGGTAGCAAATGACAAAGGGAAGCAAAGAGATGAGTCCCCTATGAAGAAAGAGCAGTCAAAAGAACCTTTAGGTTCGAAGAGAAGCAAGAAGAATGGCAAATGCAAGGTCCTCTGCTCTTACTGTGGAAGGGGCTTCCATTCAGAAAGCTACTGTTTGACAAGACAGCTTGATGAAATGGCTCTTCTTTTGAAAAAGCACAACATTTCTATACCTTCTAGTGCAAGGAAGGATGACTCTGAAGAAGAATAAGAATATTACCAAAGGAAAGGACATGCACTGAAGGCTTGCTGCACATCAGCACCTGTCTTCCTCATTGATTCTGGAGCTTCCAACCATATGGCTGCATCCAGAGAATCATTCTCTTCTTTTCAGTCCTTTGACGGTCCTAGTATTCAAATGGGCAATAACAGTAAAGTCAAAACAAAGGGGAAGGGCTCTATCCAACTTGAACATGGAAGGTTCAAAGATGTGCTATTTGTTCCCTCCCTAGCTTCAAACCTGTTATCTGTCTATCAGATGACCCATACTGGATCTCCAAGGCGAGTGATCTTTGGTCCTGACTCAGTGGAGATCACAGATATCTCTATTGGGAGCATCATAGCAAAGGGTACTGCAAATAATGCTTCAAAAGCATATGAGTTCTCACATTTCATGCCTCCTTCAGAACCAGTGCACTCTCAGCAGCCACCTGCAAGGGAAGGTAAAATCATTGCATCTACTTCTTTTACAGTTTCTACTAGTATTGTAGATCCATCTATATCAGTTTATGACCTTGAGATTCAGGGTGACTCAGATCTAGATTCAGTCCCCACTTCCAAACTTGAAGCTAGGAAGATGAATGGAAACTCACCTGACACTCAGAAAGGAAAGACTCTTGCGCTATGTCATGCTATCTTACCTCCTTCAGGGAGATGCAATAGACTCCCTGTAAGATTCTATATGGTAAGGGATCAGTCTTACTACATTCAGAAGAATGGACATGATCATACACCTCTTCATTCAGCAAGAGACAAAAGTTACATTCCTCCTTCCTCCCATCATCATTTTTGGAGAAGAAGGAGAAGTCTACATGCTAGGCCCCAGAATACCTGTGCATAGCACACCATGCATGCTGCTTCACTACCTCACATAGATGAAGATTGCAGCAACATATTTTTAATTTTTTCAAACTTGAGACCTGATTCTACCTGCTTAGCTAGAGGGGGGGCTTTTTTCCCATGTGGTTTTTGCCCCAACTCCTTGTATTAAGCAGTTACTTTATTTTACTTGATGTAATGGGTGACCTATGGTCTTAGTTACCAGGGCCCACAATTTGTCCAAGTTAGCATTCAGGGGGGGTGTTAGGATTATTAATCCTCCCTTGTCCAAATTTGGTCATATGTCTAAATTGGGAGTCATGTCTAAATCGGGAGTCCATCCAGTCTATTTATAGTCATTAACACCATTGGGTCCACTTGACCTAATTGGGGCACATGTTTCAGTTAATAAAGTGTGGAGAACACTAATTAAGGCTCACTTCCACTGATTGCACTTGATTGCATCAGTTTAGGAGCCTCCTAGACCAATCCCTACAAAGCCACTGGGAGTGCCGAAACCAACCAAGGTCAGTTCACTTCAGTTAATGACTAGTCAAGCTAATTTAGGAGTCAGTTACATTCAGTTCTAGTCCTCTACATTCAGTTAGCGCCAGGTTTACTTGACTGCACTCATGTGGGGTGCATTTCTCACCTACCACAGTCAGTTAACCTTAGTCAACACTTAATGTAACACTTGAGTTGTGTTTTAGAGCTCCGATGAACTCTGGTTATGGCTTAGAAAAGGTCAGTTAACTATTGAGTCCTCCGATAGTGATTTAGACAAGGTCTTAGTTACCTCCAGTCAAGTAGAGTCTATCAATTCGAATTTCCTCATGTGGATTCGAATTTCATGTGGCTATTAAAGCCATTTTACTTCATTGTAATTATCATCTGATTACTTTTTTTATTAATGAAAGCATTCACAGCTGCAAGACATTTTTGCACTATTTCATTCTTCAATTGCTGAGTAAATTGTGAGATCTACTTTGTGAGTTGTGTATTTGTCTACAGATCTATGTGCTCAAATTTACATGGTATCAGAGCCTCAGTGGACAAGACTCCTCTCCTCCTCAGATCTCCAGCCGGATCATTTTTTTTTGGCAAATTGCTCTTTCCAGTACTGCACCAGAAGCAAAGAATTTACCACTTAATATCCCAAGTTAGGAAATTGTTGATCAAGCTTGCTTGATCCATTATGCTGGGTGTAAAGGAAATTCCAAAAGTGTAGACTGTTGACTTTACTTTGTATGTTTGATTGTGTGACAGGTTATCAGCTTTTCTTATATCATTCGCTACAAGCTAGTAATGCCCTACAGAAATCTAACCTAAGAGCTAGTCTCTACTTTTCTAGGCATTTCTTGAGCTAAGACTTTGGAAAATATTCCATGCAACCCTTTTTCTGCAATCATTTTTCCACCTTAATGCACACTCAAATATAGAACTGCAACAAGAAGTTCCCAAATATTTCATGTATGTAGCCCATTCGACCATTGCCATGCAATTATAAAGGCATTAAAAATGAAATAATGAATATTTTACTCTAGCCAATTACTGATTCCTAGTAGATATGGAGTTTGGACTAATATACAAGTTGATGCTTACTTAGTGGAAGGATTCCAAGACCCAGAAGGCTGGCAGATAATTACTCAATCATATGGCCTGGATGAAGCTGTGATCAGATCCATTCCTCTGTGCAGACTCAAAACGATTTATGTAGTGCAGAGTTCTGAAAGCTCGCTTTTTAATTATGGGTTTTAAAATATTTTATATTTGGATTTATTTGGGAGAATGACATTTTTCACTCTTGGACGGTTTAGCTGTTGCAATAGATTTTGGTTTACCAAACATAATGGTGGATTAAACCAAAACATATAGTTTAAATGGTCATAACATAAACTTGAAATAAAATGACCACTTAAAGAACTATGAAGGAAACTGAATGAATGGTACCACCCAATAAAGCCCTTGGCTAACTCTTTCTAGGGCTGATCCTTCATCTATCAACACAACTCATAAGGATCATTTTGGAATGGTGGCTCTTCGATTATCTTGGCTAATAAGATCCTAATCAACACTTTAATGTCTTGTCTAAATAAAAATTCATTTTAAACTATGGTCTAAAAAGGATTTCTTTGGTCTAGTGTTGAGCTATGGTCTAAAAATGCTTTCTTTGGTCCAGTGGTGATAATGAAAGGGTTGAGAGTTTGATAAAGAATTGATTGATCGAATTGATGAGAGAGATTCATTAAGAATTTGTTTAAGCACTCACTTGTGGATTTGGTTGTTGTCTTTGATATGCATGTTAGTATAAACATACTGGTGTTTGATGCACATTACAGTGGTGAATATTTGACACAAATTAAACTTGGGAAGTAATGTTGTGGTATAAACACACTAGTATTCTCAGAGACTAGGTTTATTATCAGAGCAGAAATGTTGTACTGTAATGTTTTTAAAGTAAAAAATATAGACATAGCATGATACAGTAGAATATGTGAGTGTAATAAAGTATGCACCTTAGCTTATGAAATAGAGCAGTTTGCATTAGGTGTATTGTACAATTTTTGTAAGGCACTAGTATTCCAATGCAGCTACTAATAGGGTTCTGTTCGAAAAATTGAAAAATATTCCGAAAAAAATAGAATGAGTTTTTTGTGGATGGATTTACTGCAGAAGATGGCGTAAGTTTTTCAGAGTCGTTTAAAGTAGAAAGAGATTTCGAAAGATTATTATGGCATGTAGTTTGAGTTGCATTTTAGTAATTGCAACTCATTTCTATGGATGGGTAATGTTGGTTTTTTGGATTTATATCTAAAACAAGTCTATATTGAAAATGAAAATGGATACAAGTTGTACCAATATAAGGGATGAGCTATTTGGGGCTGTTTGCATATTACAACAGTGGATGAAGCAAAGCAGTTCTACCCTCTGTTTTTCCTAGGATCCAATGTAGCCTTGATTTTTTCGGGTAGAACTGTTAATTATTTCTTCCATATGCGTAAGAATCTTGGGCTTGGTGTGGATGGTTGGGAAGTCTCCTTAAAGGTAATGATGCACATTTTGGTGCTGCTCGGGCTTAAAATATGTGGAATCTACTGGTGGTTAAATAAATTTGTAGTGGATGATCCTACAATTCCCAAGGGAGAAGCTCATAAGAAGGTATATCTATATTCTAATTTCTTGCAATTTTTCAAATGTGTTATGTTAAGAACATAAGTTATTTTAGGTTCTTTAACTCAACCTCTTGTACTTTTTACAAGATAAACCAAAGATGGGAATGATGGAGAGTTTTAAGTTCCTATTGACTTCAAGATATGTGAGAGACCTTGCCACGTTGGTGGTTGCATATGGTATTAGCATCAACCTTGTTGAAGTCACCTAGAACTCCAAACTGAAGGCACGAGTAATATATGTCAGATCTTAGGTTCTTTGGCAACATAATTCCCGTTCATACATGATACATAATATGCATAATAATATGTGTTATTCAAAAACTGATTGTTTGACAGAGCATTAGGAAGTCACTGTACAACACTTGGTCTTAATTTTTAAACCTCAATTGTTATCCATGAATTTACAGAATAGCCTTTTCTACCAATCCAAGTACAATTCCATATTCTTAACTACTAACCAACTAAAGTTTGGTTGCATTTTGTTCCTATATTAAAAGTACAATAATTTGTCATTTTACTCATTGACAATTGCCATCAGTTGAGCTGATGGTTCACTGCATAGTAGAATTGTAATTAGGTGGGCATGTTACTTATTGAAGTTGTTACTTTGTGGGATTCCAACTAAGTCGATTTACGAGGGGTGTCTAGTGTTTTCGCGAGAAGGGGGTTTCTCTTTGACCCGAAAGGAAAACAAGTCATTGAGTTTGCATGGGGAATTGGCATCATTTCTAATAATATGGTTGAAGCATTAGCTTTACTCCAAGGCCTATCATTACTGTGAGAGTAGAGCATTCGCAAAGCTACAATATTATGGGACTCCAAAATTCTTATTAGGTCTCTATATCTCAAATTTCAATCTCCTTCCAAGGAGAATAGCCCCTATGTTATCCAGTTCAAAAAATTCTTCAAAAAGCACACAGGGTTTTGAATGGATTGAGTATTACCATGTTATTCATGGATTTGAACTTTAGAATTCATAATTTAAGGACATATATAATGTAATGTGTCTGTGATTGCAGAGAATGATAGGGTTGTAGCAGAGAGTAATATTGAAAGTACTTCAGCTCTGTCCCATTTGAACTCTATTTACTGAACACTTCGAACTGGGCGACCAATAAATCATTTGAGTAGTTGGGTTGATGATAGTCAACAACTTAGACGAATGAGTGGCACTACAATAGAATTAGGAATTGAGGATAATTTTGTTTCTTAGTTATAAAGGGCTCAACCAGTTGATGACACTTGATCAGAGTAGGCCCAGGATACCACCAGATCACATGAAAAAAGTGATGCTACTACCTCACAAGCTGCAGATGTTGGTACTGTAATCATAGAAACTTTACAATCATAGGAAAATGATATACAAAGAACCAAGGAATGTAATCAATCCCATGTTGAGGATAATAAAATATATCATCTTTTGTTGATCATTAGACACTCAAAGTTGTGTATTGATCCTTTTTACCATTATAGAGGACTCTGTAAGTTAGGTTCCCAAATTCTTAAAGGGTTCTAGCTCAATGGAAGAGCGCTTGCTTTACAAGCAGGAGATTGGTGGTTCGATTCCTCCATGCCCTAATGATATTATAATATCGGTTAAAACAACTAAATTAGTAAGAAAAAAATAAGAGATAGGTGACCAAACAAAATGACCAAAACTCGTATATAAAATTACTAAAAACGACTAAATTAATGACCAAAACATGAGAGATGCGAAACGAGGCATTAAAAAGGATGCAACACGTGGCGCTAATGATGAAGCCAAGCATGGTGTTGATATGGTAGCAAAATAAGACGTTACTTTGGATGCAAAACATGGCACTACATAGGAAGCAAACTATGGTGCAACAATAGAAGAAATATTTGGTGTCATTTTTGTAGCAAAACACGATGCAAAAAAGGAAGCAAAAACTGGTGCAAATTTGGAAGCAAAAATTGGCACATATTTGGAAGAAAAACATGGTGCAAAATGGGATGCTAAAGTGGTAGAAAAAATGGATGCAATATTGGATGCTAATTTGGATGCTAACATGGATGCAATATTGGATGCTAATTGGGATAGGGGGAATGGATGGCTACATCCATTTTGAGGTTTGGAGAAATAGATCTCTTGCTTGGTCAATCATACTGGGATTTATTTGAGTTGTGACTTCTATGTTGGTTGTAGCTCTTTTTTTTTTAGTATTGAACAAAGCCTTTTTTTTTGGATAGTCAACAGTGGTGACTTTCGAGGGTATTTTATATTCTAGGTAGTATGGAGCTAAAGTTTTTTTGTCATGTGATTTTCCTTTATGGTTGAGGTAGCTAGGGATGATGAATCCATTTTGGAAAATTATTAGTTTGTAATACACAACTTTTATATAATATAAAGTTGTATTTTTTTGCTTTGAATATATATATATATATGGAGAGAGAGAGAGAGAGAGAGAGAGAGAGAAACCCAGAACATGTGAAATGGTTTATAGTGCAGTATATCCATATGCACATAAATAAGGGTTTCCTGCTCTGTTATGATTTGCTTATATTAACTACCGAAATTAATATGAAGTGATCATTTTTTCAATTAACTAATCTAGTTCTCCAAGCATGATTAAAAACGTTGATCATGACGAATAAGGGTCATATATGCCACTTACAACCCTAAAAATATTTACTATTTACAGTGATAAAAAATGTGGAAGGAATTCTGGTGTTTCCAATACATGTACATATGGTTTAAAATGATATCTACGTTGATCTCAAGTTGATTGTGCAAGTTTTATATTTAAGAGTGAGTCGAACTCAAATGAATATGACTTGCGTTCCATTTTATCTAAATAAACAAAAGTGTCAAGTTCATTGTGAAAAGTCTCATAATATGTGTAATCTGTGTAGGACAGTGTATACAAGTGGATTGAAGCATGGCGTTATAACATCCAGGTGTAAGTTAAGGTGTACGTTTAACCTACATGTGTTTTGATGATCTGATGTTGTTGGATTTTTTTTGAGTTTTGGATGTGTTGGCAGTGTTTTAAGCATGTCTCTTAGAACCCTTTAACACTTGGCCAGAACCCCTACCAAATGTGACGGCAGAAAGGTATGTACTCCTGAAAATCTTGACAGTAATAATTGTTGCAATGATGGCCTCTATTTGCGTTTCCTAGCTGGCGATGTATTAGGTATTCCTCATATTACTCATTCCTCTCCCTTTGCAGACGAGTACCCCGATCCTTTTGTTGTTGTTGCTGGTTTCTTGACCTTGACTGTTGTTGTTGAGGATGTTGCTTGTCTTGGTCCTATGTTTGGTGAGACAATGTGTTGTCTATATGATAATACTTCTATTAGCACTAATTCTGGTTTGCTTGTTAAGAATTCAGTTGGATTTGTATCCCCTTCTAGGTTAAGGAGTCATTCTAGTTTGGTTGTTGGTTCTATTGATAGGGAACTTAAGACTTTTGATTTGAATCCTGGTAGTGGTATCTCTCCGAAGAATTTGAAGCATGTAATAAAGAAGAAACCTAATAAACTCTTGGTGGTTGTGTGTGTGGATGTGCCCTTGAATGACATTGTTTTGACTAACGACCAAGCACGTGTGGGATGTTTTAGTGGTAGGAGAATGAATTATATGGGGTTTAACTCTTGGGCGAAATGTACTTGGATGGAGTCTGTGGAGGTGGTTCCAGTGGTTTATGTGTTACCTCGGAGTTGGTTGGCTTTCAAATTCCAACATTCTTTGGATGCGACAAATATTATCGTTGGTTCGTGGAAATGGGATGGACCTGCATTGTTTCTCAAGCGTTGGACTCCTTTATTCGACCCACATTTTGAAAGGTATGATAACATGCCCATCTTTCTTTTGAATTATGGTCGCTAGATTTTTTCAAGCTGGTTGGGGATTCTTTAGGTTCTTTTGTAGAAGAAGATATGTCCTATGTTCAATCTGGTGTGATGTGTATGGGTAAGATTTTAGTTAATCTTTATTTACGTGATGGTTTGGCAGAGGATATCCTTATTGAATGGGGTAACACAGTTTATCCTTAGCCCTTGGATTACATGGGGGTTCCTTTCCGTTGTAATCATTGTCATAAATATGGTCATGTGATTGCACAGTGTGATTTGAATTTTAAAAGAAAATTTTGGGAAACTAAGGATGTTAAACAATGGTGGGTGAAGGTGGACAAGGTGGTTCCTAGCACAGATGCTGCTCATTTTAATAATTGTATGGATGATGCTATTTTGGACGACAAGCAATCTTTTCCTGAGACACTTGTGCTGAAGGATCCTAAAACGAGGGACTCCGTGGGGTTTATGTTTTACCTAATCCAGGTATGGGCATTGAGCCTTTAAAATTGCTATGTTTTACTCCTGATTCATTTATTGATCATGGGCTTGGACTGTTTTGTCACGATTTGGGGGAGCCCTCTTGTTTTCTTTTAGGTGGGGGTTATGTTAAAAGTGATTTTGATAATGTGTCAAAGCCTCTGAATACGATTAATCCTAATTTAAACCTGAGTTTGGGGGGATTAGGGTTTGTCTCACCTATTAAGGATAATTTTTTAACTAAACCGAATGGATATTTTTTGAGATCGTGCTCAAAAGATCCTTCATCTGGTAACCATGAGGTTGTTGGGAGTCTTCTTTTAGTTGGGAATGTTACTGGTAAATTGATTTTGAGGGATTCTTGTGCTTTTAAGAAACCTTTGGGTTCTGCGGGGACTGTTTGTAATCTTGGTCAACTTTTTGGGGCGCTTAGAGCAAGGGAAGCCTCTAAGAAAGTGTCGTGATTCTTGTTTTATTTATAAACTATTGGGGTTTAGCTAGTTTGGAAAACAAATAGAACTCATCTGGATATTATGTTTTTACAAGAAAGCATGTGTGATGGTTTTGTTATTGTTGTGGAGTTGAATAAATTGATTAAGGGTTCGAAGTTTGAATTTGTGGATGCTAAAGGAAAATCGGGTGGTTATTACTGGGATGGAAGGTTAATAGTTTTCTCTTTAAGAATGTTTGGGTGGTCTGTTCTAGTACTAGAGTGTGAAGTTTTTTGAACTACCTTTTATCTAAAGTTTGTTTAGAGAAGACAAATTTTATTTTAGGAGGGGATTTGAACTTTTCTTTGTGGAATGCTGAAATATGGGGTCTTAAGGCTCATGTGGATAATCTATCTAATTTCTTTGCTATGAAATTGGTTGAGCATGTATTATTGGATATTGAACCTACTAATTTGCTTCCTACCTGGTCTAATAGAAGGGTTGGTCTTGACACAATCTGTAAAAGACTAGATAGATTTCTTGCCTCTGAATATTTGATAGAGAAGAATTTTAGATTTCATCAATGGGTTGGCCATGGTGGAGACTCGGGCCATTATCCGGTGATGCTTCTGATAAAAAATGGTGAACAAAATCTACATTATCCGTTCAAGTTTAATGCTAATTGGTTAAACGACGAGAGTTTTGTTTCTTTGCCGAAGGATTCGTGGAAAGTTTTTGAGGATAATTCTTTGGTTTATCCGTCTACTTATTTTGTTGAAAATTTAAAATATATCAAGGATGTTTCCATTCGTTGGTATGTTCAGAAAAAAAGAAAAGGATGAGAAGGATTTAAAGATTATTGAGCATTAGTTGGTGGATTCTTTTAACCAGGTGGGGTTTGGGTTTTTATATAAGGAGGATAAGGAGGATCTGTTAGCTTTGGAAGCTCACAGAAGGAAGATTCTTTTAGACCTTGAGAATGAAGCTAGAGATTAAAGTCATGCCCTATGGCTTACTTGTGGTGATGAAAATACCTATTTTTTCCATAAATTTGCTAATTACAAGCATAATGTTAACAAGATTTTTTATGGCAATGGTACTGTGGTCGATGGTTTTGACAATATCGTTGTAGCTAGGATTAATAATTTTGAGACTCTTTTCAAAGATGATAACAATATATCTTTACCTGACATCATGAAGATTGCTCAAAATTTTCCCTCATCTGTTTCTGCTGAGGAAAATAATGATCTTTTGTCTATAGTTATTATTAAAGAATTACAAGTTGTTTTATCCCTTTGTAAGAATGACAAAATCCCGGGCCCAGATGGGATTCTAGTTGAGTTTTACAGGGTTATGTTTGATGTTCTTGACCCGAATTTATTGAAGGTTGTTGAAGAATATAAGATGAGTGGTTTAATACTTGTTGTATTCAACACTACTTTGATTGCTTTAAACCCTAAATCTGATTCTTCTATGTCTTTTGATGAATTTAGGCCTATTTCGTTATGCAACTACATCTACAAGATTATTGGAAAAGTTATTTCTACTAGAATTAGGAAGGTTCTAAGTCACTATATTTCTAGGGAGAAATTTAGCTTTCTTCCTGGGAGGCAGATTCATGATGTTGTGGGGGTGGTACAGGATGGGTCGCATACTATTCAGAGTAAGCATTTTAAGGTGGTGGTTTCAAAAATCGACCTATCTAAGGATTATAACCGAGTTAACTGGACTTACCTGAGGGTTACTCTATCTCATGTGGGATTTGATATTCCCTTCATATCCTGGGTGATGGGAATTATTTTCTCTGTATCATTTGTGATACTTCTTCCTTCTTTAGGCCTAGTCCTGGTTTATGACAAGGGTGCCCTTTAGCACTTCTTTTGTTTCTCATTGTCGTTGAAGGAATTGGCAGGGAAATTCTCGTTGCTCGGGATCATGGATACTACACTGGGCTTTCTTTTGGGAATGGGATTTTTATGTCACATGTAATTTTTGTTGACAATATTATCATGATTACTGATGGATATGGTAAGGAATTATTGGTATTACATGATGTTTTATGTTGTTTCTGTAGGGAATCATGGATGATGATAAATGAAGAAAAATCTAATTAACTTTATGCAGGCCTAGATGTGCTTGAAATAAATGTCCTTAAGAATGTTTTTTCCTTTTTCATTGGCTAAGATTGAGTCTAGGGTTGAAGTATTTAGGTTTCATATTAAAACCTTGCAAATATTTTATTAAGGACTGGGACTGGTTAGTGGCCAAATGTGAGAATCAGATTAAAAAATGGATCCATAGATGGTTTTCTAAAGGAGGGAAGTTGGTATTGATTAAAAAATTTCTTGAAGCAATTCATGTCTACAAATTGCATTTCTAGATTTCCTTGGGTATCATTGAAAAGATTAGGAAGATTTGTTTTAATTTTTTATGGTTTGTTAGTCTTACGAAACAAGGTCTAGCCTCGATATAATGGAAAACTATGGCACAGCCTAAAGTTTATGGTGGTTGGGGATTAAAAATTCCTACTATTTTTTTCTAAAGCTTTTGTTGCAAAATGTGCATGGAATATCGTTCAAGGATCTGGTCTATGGGTACAGATTTCCATTATGTAGAAAGATATTCTACCTTTGTCTACTATTGATTGGATTAGAAGTTCCTCTAAAAGACGAAGGGATATATCTATTTGTTGGAAAGCAGTGTTACAATCATTTGACTTGATCGGAGAGGGTCTTGTGTGGAAGAATGGGAATGGGGTTGTTGTTAGAATTGGTATTTATCCATGGGTAGGTTGTAAATGGATACACTTATTGCCTTCGCATTTGGTTGATTGTTTACATAATCATGGATATTTTTTTCTGAAAGATATTGTTAATCTTGGGATCTCTACCTTTCTAGATCAAGGATGGCTCTCTTCGGAATATGTTGGCATAGTGAATGTACATGATGGAATGATTTGGAAGGATTACATTGCTATTTTGAAAGCTAGTAATATCATATTATCTGGGAATGAAGATGAGCTTGTTTGGATATATTCTAAAACAGGTAAATATACACCAAAAGAAGGATACACTCAGTTGATTAAGGAAAGGGAAGATCAAGAGTTAATTTGGTGGTGGAAAGAGGTATGGAAATTCAAATGCCCCTTGAAGTCAAATATTTTTATGTGGTTTTTACTCTCAAACAAAGATTTAACATGGGATACTTTTCTCATAAAATGAAGGGAAAGTCGTAGTAGATGTTACTTGTGTAAGGAATATGAAGAATCTAATATTCATTTGGGGGTGGATTGTATTTATACTAAATTTGTTTGGTTTGAAATTGAAAGTAAGATTAAATTGAAAAACTTATGGGCTGGTGATTCTATGGAGATGTGTCTTAAAAGGTGGAGCTCCAAAGTGGAATTAAAGGGTTCCTTTAATTGTTTTATGGTATATATGGAAAGCCAGAAATCTTTGTTGTTTTGAGGATAAACTTTTATTATCTATACAAGTTACTCTTCAAAGTTTGGGGACCTTGCGATCCATTCCACGAGATAATATTTCTATCAAAACCATATTAGTTGCTGAGGAATTTATATATAAATCTTTTCCTTGGGGCTATTTTGATAGGTCTGCTACCGGGGAACATAGATATTGTGGTGCAGGAGGGCTCATTTTCTTAATAGAGGACCACTGGTATAAGTTCAAAGCTGGACTTGGTGAAGGCTCTAATAATTTTGCTGAGCTTAATGGTTTAAAGCTGCCCCTTAGATTGGTGCGTGAACTGCATATTAAAAAGATTTAGATCTTCGAAGATTCTCAAATTATCATTAAATGGTTTTCAGGCCAGAATAGGATTCACAATATATAGTTGACTCCTCTGTTGAATGAGGCTCTAAGGTATTCTGAGAATATAGAATATTTTGAACTCAAGCATATTTACAGAGAAAGGAATGCTTTAGTTAATTGAATAGCATAAGAAAAAGAACCTATTAAAATCACTTAGAGATAAAACTACACAAGGTTCATTTTACAAATTATTATCATTGATTTCAAATTTTTCCACATATAGTTTAACTTATAAAACAAATTATTACATGAATAACAAAAGTAAAATTCCACTCATCATAATAGTAAATGGATAACCATAAACAAGTTATTATGTATGTAAATAGGGTTGGAGATGAAAACCTATGCAACCCAGCCAATTCCTGGACCATGTTGCCATTTTTTTATTTTAAAATTATATATAGTTTTTATATGGAGAAAAAGGTTTTAATTTAAACTTTGTGTTTTGGATAAATAATTTAAATTGATATCAATTTAAAAGGTTTATAATAATTTAATAAATCCATAATAATTTAAAGATTATATGACACAATCTATTGTTGACAAAGTTACAGACTTTGCTAAGTGGTATTGCTCTAACACAAAATAGTATAGAAAGAAAACCTAGAAGAAAGGCATCCATGAAACAAAAATAGATATTTTTGTTTGAAAGGTGGGGCTTCAGTGATGTTCCTAGACAATTGAGTGCAAAAGGATATTTTCTTTACTAATAACTTTTTGTCATTTCATCTTACAACAACACCTAATGGCAAAGTCGTGAACATTACCACCTTGTGGCTCTTGTTTTTAAGACATTCAAATAGATTAAATAAAAATAAACTTGCAACCCCCTGGATGCAGGTGATAGGGAGGCAACTGGCCCACACGATTGGAATGACGTGCCCTAGCATGTCATGAGGACCTCCAACCCACCTGGCAGCAATGACATGGCCTCACACAGTGTGCAGTGGACACCTCAGCAAACTCGTGACGTGATAACACGGCTCGTCACCATGCCTTGTTGGCTCTATCTCAACATCGTGATGATGCCACCACCGTTCATGCATCATCCTCCCTTTAAATTGATGGCGAGCACAATTCCCCATAGGGAATGTGTCCTTTTGACAGTTAAGGACAGGTAGGCTAAGCTAAGCACATTTATGGTAAACCATAATGTGCATTAGGGTCCGCGTTGGGGGTTTAATGTCTCTTCATCCTACCAACCTTCATTGTTTCTCCTCGCTCAGCTCCGCCAACCTCCATCCTGTCTCCAGAAGCCTTCCTCCTGCGCCCAACTCAGCCCTCCCTCCTGCTTCCCATCCTCCTTCTTCTCACTGGCTTACTGTGTTCATCATGCCACCATGACAACGCAGCATTCCCAGGTGGGGACGTGGCCGTGGAAGGGCAAGCAATCCCAGAACGACGCCCTTTAATGCTTAGGCGAGCTCAGAAGGTTTCGACGTCAAGTTGTTGGATGCCCTGAGAGCCATGATGGATGACTCAGAAGATGAGCTTTCAAGCTCTCTCTTGGTTTCCAATCGCACTCCAGACCACCGACGAAATTACTGGTTAATCAAAAACCTATTAACTTGCCTTATCTTTCGTTCTGTTAATTTACGTGCTGCTCCAAAGGCCCTTCCTGTTAGCTCTGCTCGTCCTGAGCCTTTGGTTCCCTCTGTTCCTCTTGCCACCACTCCCCTTCCCTCCTCTTCAGTTACTCTTGTCCCCATTTCCACACCTGCACCTGGCATTCAGGTTCCCTCTTCCTCGGTCCCCATGAACACCACCCCCACTTCTCCCCAACCCCCTCAGCGACAATTCATCTCTCTCGGGGAAGACGGCCAGCATTGCTCTTCCCAGGAAAATTGACCCTCCTTAGGTCAAGTGTTCCAGCTCCGACTCCAAGGATGGCATGGGCAGCCCCAGTAGTAGCGAAACCTCTAGCTCAGGCAAAGACGCAGACAATTCTAAAGAACAGGACGAGCAGCTGGGTATATGCTTTCGCTTTGGCACACCGATTACTGAGGAGCCCTTTGTCAAACTCTAAGTCCAGTTTTAATGTTCCAATCCTTCTTCTTTCAGGTTGCTTCCAGGAACAATGCTCCCTAGAGCAGTTTTTCACATGTTCAGCTAGCAGCTTTTGTAAACATTTTAAAACTTACTTTTGTATGGATATGTTTTCTGTATCAAAGGGAGGATCATCTTAACAGTTTCAAACTACCTTTCCTTTTCAGGCAGATTGATGTCTTTTCTCTATTTTTGCTTTCCTACAAGATGAATAAGCTGATATGTACTTTTACCTGTATCATTATTTCTTTTTAATAGAAAAGATTTAAACTTACAAAAAAACAATAAACTTGCAACCACTTTCCCTAGATGCCACCCATCATAGTGGAACCCACCCAATTTAAAAAGAAGATAAAAGATCTCAAGTCAAAGTCTACTAAATATTTTAGATTTCCATGGGTTATATAATATGAATAAAAATTTAATAAATCATTTTACACTTTACCTATAAAATGGTTTTAGAAGAAAAATAATAAATACTATTCAATACCAATTTAATTCTATATGATACATTTTTTTCTATCAATCTCACATACAACATATTCTATATTTAATTATTAATAACATTAATTTATATTCAATTTAGTAGATGAAATAATTTAAATATATCATAAATTACATTAAATAATTTATCTAGTTATTGATAACATTAATTTATATTTATATAAATTATAGATGAAATAATTTAAATGAGTTATTTATTTATTTTAAGTTTTAGATTTTACTATGGATTTTGGTTCAACATTTCTTATGAAATTCAAATTATATGATTACGATATTTTTTAGAACTAACAAAAAAAAATTGTTGAAAACATAAAATCTTTAAAGTACCCTAATTTAAATATATCATAGATATTAAGTAATTTATATAAAAATTATAAATAATTTTATTTTTTATTAATTAAACGCTTTCATTTTTTTTAAACAATTAAACAAAATATAAATATAAGTTAGTGATGCTGCTATGTAATTATTAAACTTATTTTTTCTTTAAATTTCAGTTTTAAAATTACAACGAGAATTTTTATTTGAATTGTAGAAAGTATTTGATTGGTAAATGTAATATTACAACGTCAAACCCTTTTTTTTTAATTTTAAAACGTATTTAACCGGTGAATGTAAAATTAACTCTTTGAGTGTATAGTTAAAAAATAAATAATTACGAATGGTTGGGTCCTCTTCCCACTAATCTTGATACTTTGTTTTATTGAAACTCACGTCTTGTATTTTAATAATTTAAATAAGATTTAAAGAAAACTAAAGTGAAATTTACATATAAAAATAGTTACACTATGTGAATTTGTCAAAACGTACAATGACAAGCAACCGAAAATCCCATTATATTTCCATGTGTGGACGTGAGTCTCCTGAGTAGTGATTGTTTAGGCGTTTTTTATGTTGTTCGGTCAAACAATTCACATGCTACCATTACCATTTTTGTTTCAACATGAGAATTTTTGTATTAATAAGGATTAATAGAGAAAATTTACATCATGTCGAGGAGGGATTGTTCTCAAAGGAGGACAATGCCCAAAACTTTTTGTTTATCTTTAACATATTTATAGCTATCTTGAAATATCCCTATTTTTTGGAAATTATACCTTCTTACAAACTGTCCAAAAAGTAGTAAGCAAAAACAATTCATTGCAAAAGCTGAAATCTTACACTAATTTTGAGCAAATGAGAGACTGAATTCTTACACTAGGTTTGTGCAATCAATTTCGTTGAAGTTCACCCTGTTGCTTTCAGTTTCAGAAAGACTCCTAACAGCACCTATTGATATAAATTCATGCATATAAATTCTTCTTCCGTTCTTACTGAGACCAGGAGCTAACATTGTTGAATGTGTTCTTGTTGAGACTGGCTGACATGTCTCATCCTTCTCATCCCAATGCCAAAAATCTAACCAGTTGACTTCCCTGCATCTTATTCCTATGCCAAGTCGCATCCTGCTGTAAATATCCTCATTATTATAACTTTTCAGAATGCTCATCAAGCTCAGAAGATCACTTATGTTGACGTCTACTAGAGCTAGAGAGAGGATATCAATTTTTTTGTTTTTGATTTTTTTTCCTTCCTTTGATTTTGTGCTCAACGCAAGCTTCCTTCCAGATCACATGATCCTATTTTCTAGAACCTTTTCCTACAACCTTTCTGCTCGAGGATGTTGCACTCCAGATGTTGAGGTGTATCTCTCCAGCCGGATAAACCATCCCGCGAGCCATCCCAATGAGAGAGAAGTTAGAATGATTTGTGGTTGATCTGAACATCCCAATGGTGGCATTCTTGTTATCCATCATCCTAAGACTCATGTTTCAATATTTTCTTCTCCATACATTGGAATGCAATTGAACTGCAATTGAAATGCAATGAGGCATCCCAATCACCGCTTAAGATACAATGCATACCTGCCAATTGAGAGCTTACTTGCCAGTTACTCTAGGGTGCATGGGGAGACTCGCCCTTTCTGGGGATAAAGCAAAGTTTAAGGGATCCAGCTTCTTCCATGCCTTTCTTCATTGCAGACCAGTACTCCACAGTCTAAGATAACGCCTTTGTTAGCCATTAAGTTTGCTTGTTTGTTATTTGCTCTCAGAATATGAAAGAACTTAAGAGATTTAAACTCCCATCCTAAGATTAATTTAATGATGTAATGCAGTTTAACTGGTGGACTCTTATATTTCTTGTTCAACTTTCTTGCTTCCCTTGTAACCATGAGAGAGTCTCCAAAAATTGTTCACTCCTCTATTCCGCAGTTGCTTGCTATCTCAAGTCCCTTGATTAAGGCAAGCCACTTAGCACCATTGTTGGATTTTTTTCCTAGGACCCAAGCATAATCCTTCTGCTTATTTCCTTCAAAGTAAAAAATGACTCCTCCCGTCCCTTCCAGCCCCGAATTTCCTTTCTAAGCCTCGACAAAATCTCCAGAGCTCAGCCTCAGCTACGATTTTAAACAATTAGGTCTTTGAGCAATCGTATGCCAGTTATTGGTAAAAGGTGACAGAAAATCAATTGCCCATGCTCTTTCTTCCAAATTCAAAGGTTCCTTGTGGATATGGGTCATCCCCCTCGTTAATAAAGCTTCCGCCCACAACAATTTTGCAGAAGACATTACTTTTCCTGGACTGGAGACTTCACCTTCAAAAATATCTTTATTTCTTTCTTCTCATATCTTCCAACAAATGTATTTTGGGAGGGCAACCCAAGTGTAACCCACCTAGAACTAAAAACATTTTATTTTTGAGAAGACATTACTTTAAAAGTTATTGTAAAGTTTTATGTTGTTGACCAAGGATGGTCAAAGATGACTGTAATTGAATTATTTTATTATTTAATAATTGAAAGAAGAGAGACCTGTCCAAAGAAGACTGTTGAAGAGTGTTCACTGACCTACTAGGAGGAATGATCTGTTGTAGAAGGCCAAAATGAAAAATGGCACCAACAACGTTCACTTTCTAGCTGTTGTAGGAGGCAACATCCCTATAATTGTGGTCATGTTCCCAAGAAAAGGGGAACTGAGCAGGTGGCTCATTTAATTGAAAAACTGACCCAAAGACCTAGGCAAGCTTATATATACCATCGAATGAGCAAGATGCTCACTACATTCTAAGAGATTAGAACCTTGTGGTTTTGTTGGAAACTGAAGAGGTAGTCACACAAGAGAAATTTGATGAAGAGAAATCTAGAGTGAATTGCTAAGAGTTTATGTCTACAAGTGTAACCGTTAAGATTACAAAGAGTACTGATTAGGCTTCTACACATCATCTTCGTCATGGTGGTTCAGTGAACAGGCTCAGGAGTCCTAAAGAAGTGATCTTGGTTTCTTTCAAGAGCAGTTGGGAGGAAAGGTCTTCTTTGGGTGTTTGTCCACTTCGATAGTTAACAGGTTCTAAGTTGTTCTAGTTATTAGCTTTAAGTTTATTTTATATCTATATCTGTAGGTTTTTATGAATGTTAAATCTTTTCCAAAACCATTATCTGTTTTCTGTAATAAGTAGGGGAATAAATTTTATTCCTATAAATTTATCAGTTCATGAATGTTACTGTTTACACAAAATTCTATAGTAGAAACAATAGGCTATTGCATATTTCTTAATTAGAAACAGTATCATAATTATTATGTATATAGTTTCATATGATATTAAATAGTATACATAGATAAACAATAATTAACATCACTGTATATTTTCTTATAAAGACACATAGAAAATAACAAAGGGTTTTAAAATAGAGCTAACATTTATTTATCTTTTGATGGCATCCAGCCAGGGTTCAAGACCCATAAGAATATTAATAAATTACTCTTATCAAACTCGACCAGTCAAAAGGTCACATATTCATTGTGTTTTATCATATTTTTAACTTGTTCACAGAGAGGCACTTTTCTTTTACAAAATCGACTTAGGGAAGCACTCCATGTTAACAATTTAAAAAAATATATATATCTATATAATTACTTCCTGTGTAATATAAATACTCTATAACACTTTGATTTCAGCCGAAAGGCTTATTTTTTAAAACATTTTAGGGTTAAAGACTTACAACTAGCACATAAGTCAATTTCAAGCTAATAAGAGATATAATCAAAATACTCAATAAAACTCTATAAAATTTTAATAGGGTTCTACAGTATAAAAAACAATTTTCATATAAATTTACCATGTAAGAATTTTTTACAAGGCATGAGTTCGAAGCCTATAAGGCTAAGAATCTCAAATACTTCACCTAATAACTTACAGTAAAAGCCCTAGGTTCAAGCTTTTTAAAGAAAATGTTGTAACGCTTCCAAGAGCCAGCATAGAAACCTTTATACGCAGTAATCATATTCAATTCATTCACTTAATAAATTATACACAACAATGCTATTAAAATGATATAACTTGTAACAATAAGTTCAAAGGATTCTTCCAACTAAGCATTACATAGTAATCTATAAATCCAAGAAAACACATAATGGGTCGTAAACCTTTTTTGAGAAAAACATAACGAATATTTTTCTATAACATTGCTATTACATAAACAATATAACCAGTTTACAGAGTAATACTTCGAAGGTTCAAAAACAACAAAACAAAAATCACAGAGATAATATTTCCTTAAAAACTCTGCTAAAAGCTATTGTAGGAGTTTTCCATTGTTTACAATGAAACCCATAAATACCCACAGACTCCACAGTTTGCAACAAAAAGGGGTTTCCATATTTTAACTGCGTATAAAAACCCAACGAATCCTGCTGGCTTAGAAATAGATTAAATCCCTGCCATTGTAGGCAAAACACCAAAATATTTACCACATAATGAAGGAGGGGTTGAGCAAAGATTTAAATCTCCAAAGAAACCAGAACTATAATGGAGATCCCTTTCCATCTTTGCACATCAACAAGGATCGTAAGGTCAAGGTTGAAGGGTATTACCAGAGCCTTCAATGCCGGCCATCCTCAGCCCACGTTTTCTTCCAAGCCAAAAAACCCCATCGTATCACCTGCCATACAAACAATGTAGAGGATTAGACCATATCTTGGTAAAGGAATGCATTACTGTAAAAATGGAAAAACAAATAAGGAAAAAGCAAAATATTTGCCTCTGTTCGAAATAACCAACAAAGATATTAGTGGAAAGCAGAGACCGTGTCTCCACAAACCTTTTTCCAACACAACGACGACGTTGACATTTTCTTACACAGTCATGAATGGAGGGATGAAAGTTGGAAGGGCCGAGAGCCTTCGACTCTCTTTACCAGCCCACAAACGCAAATGTTTAACACCAAGAACCCTTGGCTTTGTACGTTAGGGTTTAATCCCTTTAACAGCTGGAAATCACCTTTGCATCCCATTCACACGAGCACTTTAAGAGTTCATCAACCTCCACGTAATCCTTGATTTTTCAACCCACAGTCTATAGTTTTACAAATCTATTTTTATGTGTCCTTGTTTATCACCTTGTGTTCGTAGTTATTAGAATGATAGGTATGGGATTAACCCCTTTTGTAGAAGAACACCTGCAAATAATACATGTATAAAACAATGCTTTAGCTTTAAAAGATAAGAGTCTTAAAATGTGAAACCCTATCTCTTTAAAGGATTAGTAAGTAAAACAATGAAAATACCAAAACATGACGACATTTATCTTATGGTAAAACAATTTAAGCCCCTAAAGCATAACCTACAACAAAGAAGGCATAACTTATCAAACTTGAACAAGTGAATATAAGTAAAGACTCGAGAACTGTATAGAGTTAATGAATCACAAATAAAATTATCTCTTTTCGATTTGTTCAGTAGTAGGTTAAGTCCTAGGTTGAAAACGATCTATAGAATTTACTTTATTTTTCGATAGATATGTAAAACCAGATTAGGGTTTTTACTTATCTAAACACTTTGTAACAATTTTTTTTATTGATGAAATTATGCAGTGGTTACATGTGGTATCAAAGCGAGTTTTCAAACACTAGGCATGAAGTTGGCTCAACTCGCATGCTCAATACAAAAACAGGAAAAAAAATACTGATTGTCTTTAAAAATTGTTTCAGTACAGAAATATGAATTTTTATTTTGCAGGAAATGGAAGGAGTAGAGGCATCTGTTGAGGATGGATCACATCATAATAATCCAGATAACATATACTTGGAATTAAATAATCAACCATCTGAATTACTCGAAACTGGAAAAGACATAAAAGCTGAATTACAGAATGTCAAGGAAGATAATGAAAGAATCCTAAGAGAACATGAAGAACTAAATCAAATATTGTTGGAAAAGTTAAATAACGAAGGAAAAGATAGAAGAAAAGAGCATGAATATGAATCTGGAACTATATCCTACAAGCGTAAAGGTAAGAAGTTAAAATTATCTGATAATGAAAGTAATTTCTCTTTATGAATTAAGATTAGGTCACACAGAGAAAAGCATAAATATTCCAGTGAAAGTAGTGATGTCAAAACCCCAAATTTTCTGAACAATTTAAAATTGTCAAAATACAGATAATTTTCATAAATGCAGTCAACTAATTATTTAATTAGTTATTCATTATCTGAATTATCTATTTGGTTATGTTTATCTTCAAAACAATTCTTTTCAATTTACTGACTTGTTTTTCTCTTTGCGACCACAAGGTGGAACTGTCATGAAAATCTGGGCTTACTTAGCTTTCGAGCTAATGCAGAAAGTTTTCTTGTTCTTACAGACTCACAGGTAAGAAGTTCGGGTGCTGCTAGTCATTAACTCTAAAGCATTCAGAAACAAGTTTGTCGCACCATAATATTTCAGTAAAGAATATAATATTAAACAATTTCCAAAGCTTACTGAGGTAAAATCATTAAACTGTCTTTCTTTTTAAGATGCTAAGGAATGCAATTCAGTTCTATTAGTAATGGCTAGGACTGCCTTCTTTCTAGTAGGTGCAAAATTTATAGTTCTTACTGCTTACTGAATTATTCGATGTCTATCGTAATTGTTAAGTGTACAAATGCCTTAAGTCTTTCTTTACAAGCAGCTTTAAGATTGGCAAAGTTATTACGTCGTTAAAAAGTCACTTAGCATCAATTCTGATAGTTATTAAAATGCTTAACACTCTTGTCTATCAACTTAAGGGTTTACCCGACAAATACCCCATAACACAACTAGAGCTATTCTCATAAGATGGATATCTTATTGTGAATAGGTTTTAAATAATTTCTCTCATAGATATAGAAGGGGCATGTCCTTAATAGACTATAATCACTGAAAGAAAGCATAACATAATAGTTTTATAGCCTAACTATTTTATGTTGGTGAATCTTTTGTGAACGAGATTGTGTCTTAACCCTTGTCATGTTACAATTTATAGGTTAAAGAACGTTTATTGTAAACAATACATTTACCATAAAGATGTTATTACTTTCTTTTATATCTTTTACCCAAACCTTACTATCTTAATAAATACAAACAAGGCCAATTGGTTAATATTAACAATTAGGATACTTGTCATAGTTTTACACTATGAGCCTCATTGATAACAACCAAAAGTAAACTTCTACGTTAAGTTAAAGATGTTGGTTGAACTATTATTTCACCACGCATAAGAAGGTGCAAGATGTGAAAACAAGAGGGCCAAGAAATAAACCATGTTCACGAGCAGTTTATAGTCTTAACTTTGTTTTAAAGTTCTATAAGCTTTATAAAATGCCTCCTTTACTAGCATTTAAGAACTAGGGTAAGTATTGTTTTTACCTTGTTTAAAGTTACAAATACTGGGCTGAGTAAAAACTTTGCTTGAGAGTAAGGCTCTTACTAATAAATTAGGCTTTATTACTTTCTTTTATCACATACTTATATGGCTCTAATCTACCATGATTATAATTGTTTGATGGATAAAATAAGATGTTACAAAGCATAGAAAAGAGGGTTATGCAAAGGACCATGTCTTTAGTGAAAACAAAGTTTAACCTTGTTCTAAGAAGTATCAACATTGGATAAATCATTATCAAGTTGTAAAGTGATGGATCGTGTTGCTCTCCACGACTTGGATGATTGATAAAGCATGGTTTGAGTCACGGGGTCTTCACTTAGTGAAACCATGCCATAGCACGTTCGTTCGTGGCATATGAAACAATACCCCTATTTTCAAAAAATATTGGAAAATACCTCCCAAAATCATTTTTTTTAACCCCTTCCCAATATGCCTTGCCGATTTTAAAAAACCCCTATTTTCCCTATATATTGCATGTATCCATTTTTTCATTTACATTTTTTATACCCCTTCATATTTCTACCTAAGAAAAAAAAAACTAAACACAAGAAAGGGTGACACTTGATAGGCGCCCTTAGGCAAATCACTTTATTAGGAATTAAAATGTATCACATGATGTCAAAACAAATAAGAGAGGGTTTATTTGTACCAATCTCAAAAAGTAGTGTGTTTTCCCCAAGAAGGGTTCAAAAATGAAACTTACACCATTTATAACTGCTTCTTTCCATCACGGACTTTTTATCCAAGCACCATTTTGGTATATAGGAGATTGTACAACTTCAGAAACAAAATTGATTTGGAATCTTCAATGCATACTGTTAATCTTTTTAGATTAAAAACAATATGAATTTAACAAGAGGAATGGATGAGTCGAGCTGGCATTCATTTATCCAATGAACTTGTGAGCATTTAAAGCATAAATTCATGATGTCAAAATAGGCCACCTTTCAAT
>LPNX010995233.1:393239-405744 GCA_001517045.1 Pseudotsuga menziesii | reverse complement strand
TCAGAAATCAGCATATCAGTTCTCTTATTAATCCTTCATAACAGGAAGAAAATTATTATTATAGATGCTGATGTATCAGAAGTTAAATTGACTATGAAGTTAAGGATGGAAATCAAATGTACAGATCTATATTCAAGGAGAGATTTTGGACAAATGGAACCCGTATATTCATGGGATCAAGCTAAGTGGAATAAAACAGAAAGAAGAATATTATTAGATTGTTTGGTAAAAAAACAAAGCAACAGGGAACCTCACTGCTAAGCTGGGTTATGAACCAAGGGTGAAAGAAGAATTTGAGGGTGAAAAGATGGGGGTGGAAGGTCATCTGGAGATGAATTTTCTTCTGCCAACAAAATTCGTACTTGGGACAATTGCAATAATAGATATTGGGACAGACCACGCAAAGATAACAAAGAATCAGTTGACCATTTACTAGCTCACTGTCCATTTTGAATAGAAATTCGAAATAAATATTTGGAGCTAGCTAATGAAGATGTGAAATGGAAAGGAGAAGTTGTCACGTCCCCATGCCTCCGACCGGCGAAGAGGACGCGACTACAAGCTTCAAACAACCAGGCTAAGAGCCCCATGAACATGTACATGCATAAAATTTGCATAACAGAATGCTGAAATAAAATGCGTTGCAGTATATCATGCACATATGCAATTTAATCAACACACACAGCGGAAACCATCAGCACTCATACATGCATGCAATTCATTTAACCTATTCATCATTTTTATTAACAGAAAGTAAGGTTGCAGAAGTAAAATGAACAAGATCACTTATCTTATGATGAACTCGATCCGCAACCAGCTACGTCACTGCAACGTTACACCCAACCATAGGCCAACGTGCTCCTTAATCTCTCAGCAGCGCTGCCACCCCCGAGCTGGGCATGATTCTCCAAGGAATAAGGGAACTAGCAGGCTTACACATAGCCAGGGATATACACAACACAGCCAAGCCAACACAATTGGGTTTATCAGGCCATCAAGAAGCTGGAGAAGGAAAATTGCTAAGCTGGTGAGCTCATTACAGAGCCAAGAACACCTACACCAGAACTAGCCTGACCTCTAAGACACCCAAACACACCCAACACAAGGAATTAGTCCCTTCTCTGCTACACAGTCCCTCAGGCCCCGCATTCCCTTCCAGTGCTATTCAGGGGTGATGGAGAAGAAGGCCAGCCCTCTAGCTCTGTCTGTGTGGTTTCCAGCCACCAGGTTTATCAATCAAATCTAAGCCAACATCCCTGCTCCTCTCACAGTCCGAAGACCAACCATTGCACTCAAGCAATTAATTTAGCTGTCACAGCTTAAACAAGGAAAACGAATTCTGAGTCATTCTTGGCCCTATCGTGGCCAAAATGACTCTCAGGCGCATTACAACAGTCCCCATCCTATAAGGAAGACCACAACAACCACAGCCAACAACGTGGGAAAACACAGCCCGTCCTGGGCAACGAGATCACCAAGAAAACATATACAGACCACGCTGGGGAAGAAATTACAGTCTCACGGCTGGTGCATGAACAACCACAAAGCAGAACCCACGAATCAGCTCGCGAGTAAAGGATGCGGCCACACTATTCACAAATCCGCAGAAGAAAACTGCTGCGTGGGTAAATCCAGCAAAATCTTGTGCGTGAAAACCCTGAACAGATAATGGGAAGTGCGTGAAGGTGAACAGCTACCAAGAGGACGCGAAATTGCAGTGCGTGGGTGTTCAGCAACTCGTGGAGCCAAGAAAATGTCTGCGTGAGACCAAAACCGCCCAGAGCCTGTGCGTGAGGAGAAACAAACAAAATCATGGGGAGAGTGGAATTGCCTGCGTGAGTGAAGTCAACAGGGGTGGAGTGTGCGTGTGGGTGTGGACTGACAGCCCTACCACCCCACTCCCAAAACAATTAACTGCCTCAACCACCAGCAACCTTTCTTAATGAAAGTGGTTGGGAATAAGACAAGGTAAGAAGACACATGGGTTTTCACCTCATTGGCCAAAGTTGGACAAACTCCCCCACATCCCCATCCTTGGGAAAATCATGCCCCCTTCGATTTAGTTGCCGCGACCATAGCTGGTTGGATTCATTTAATTAATTATAGATGCGTATTTACATGATGACCAACATAATATATGCCGCATGCCTCGATATGCCATCAGTGACAATTTAAATCCAAAACATAACATAACCAATCAATGGTGGGGCCTTGGCCTTTAGCTCCGCACCATGATCATTTAATATATACATCCTGTACATCTAATGCAACGGGGTCAAAACCGGGGCATTACAGAAGCTATTGTAGATTGTTTAAGAGCTGGTACGAGAATAAAAATTATCAAATAACACAAAGCAATTCCCTGTACAGTGCTGTGTGCAGTATTGATAGCTAGAAATGATAAGACTTTCAAGGGTAAAGACATCAATTCCAATTCAGGTTTGCTTCCAGATAAAATGTGCATATAGTGGTATTTGGGTAACCATAAGGTTACAAACAGGAAAAGGATCAATCAGCCTGATATAGATTTCTCCAAGGCCTGGGGATTCTTTTGATGGAGCTTGTCAAAATCCCTCTAGTGCTCAAATTGAAAACTGACAGAGTATGATATGCTAGTCTAAGAGGTTAACATGGTTTTATGCCAACATCATATAGTAACTAGATTGGAGATGGCTAGTTCAAGTGAACACGTCTCTATGGCACCATCATATATGAACATTGGTAAGCTTCATGGCTATGACCAAGGTGATATCATATATGATTACTAAGAGAGCCTTCGGAGCTTTCTATGCCGATATCATCTGTTTCCTTTATTGAATCTTTAAACTACTAGTTGCTTTCTTGAAACCACTGTGTTTTTCTAACCGAATCTGGTTTCTTGTAACTGTCTCCAAACTGATTCAAAATTCTTTTCTGAACTGTTTGTTTCTCCAAAACTGCCAGGTTGACCCTCTTTCACTGAGCCTGACTACCATGCTGTCTGGTTTCTTGGGACCTTTGGTTGAATCTGCATCTGGTTGTGCAACTGGTTGAATCTGCAACTGTTGTTGTGAGGTAGATGCTTGTTGTTGTGTACTAGAAGGTTCAGGTTTTCCTAGATATGGAAAATTCTTCAAAATAATTGGGAGCAATTTCCTCCAATCCCTTCCCATTGGATACCACTGTTCCTTAGCATCTCTTATTGACACATCTAGGTCTGTATAGGCTTCATAGTCTGGATGCTCTAACTCCTTGAAAAATTCTCTCAATTCTGTCAGAATTTTAGAATCCTTTGCTAGTATTTTCATTATGTGCCTCCCAGTGAGGTCACCATTGATCCCATCAATTGTTATGTCATCATTTCTCAGGTGTACCAACATTTAATTATAGGTCTCCCATGGGTAAAATTCACTTTTATCATCAAACAGATGTGGGAGCCCCTTTTTTACCACTGTGTTTAAGGCTATTTAACCTCTTATATTATTAACTAGGAGCTACTTCTTATTATGAGCGGACCATGTGAGCCTTCATTTGATTAGCACTTTATTTGCTAGTGTCATTGTAGTTGTTCTATCTGGAATCCCAATCTCACTCAATTCCCCATTGGTCAAGGCATTTCAATATGTGATTAAGGTTTGAGCTTTGGCTGGTTTATCTTCCATATCCTTATTAAATAGCTAAATATCCGCTTTGACTTGCCTAACCAGGTCTGTTTCTTTCTGTATGATCTAGAAATGCTTCCAATTTCCATGAAGTTGATTGATTATATTGTCCCACAACTAGTTTGTTGCCTATTTTACAATAGGCTTACTTGTTGCTTTATATTTTAACTCTTCATATTTCTGCTCCATACTACTGACTCCATCATTTGCATCTGAAATCAATGAAGCTTGCTTCTTAATAGTTTATTTCAAAGATTCTATCTCCTTATCCTTTTGATAAATAATGCATTCAGCCTTCTCAATTAATATTCTGTAGTCATACCTCGCACTGCTCCTCCCAACTGGTCAAGAGTGGGTATCTATGAGGGCACAGTGACTTCATGTGTTCTTACAAATGCATCATTTTTCCTTTCCAAACTCAGAATTTTTCCTAAACACTATTGGATCTGCTCTTGTGCCTCATGCAGCTACTTGAGTAATTATTCCTTTGTTCTCTACCTCTCCTAGCTCCAAAGATTTAGCTGGGTAGGCCCCTAGTATTTTAAGCTTGGCTTTCAAATAAATTATATAATTATCCTTATCACTCGGCACCTTTCTTGCTTTGGTGTAGTTTGGTGGCTTTGATGCTAGTTCAATCACTTTTGTGTTTTCCAAATTTTTTCTTCTGGAATTCCTTGCTATAGTAACCACTTTATTCTAACTTAGCTATTTCTCTGCTTTTGATTAATGCCTATTGCAATTTCTTCATATTGGCATGAGTCTTGGTCACATCTTTGTGTAAGACATCAGTCACCTACCTGTGTAGATTTGGTTTTTCCTTGAAATTTATCTGATCAACATTTAATGTAATATGGTTGGCTTTGTAGTTAGCCACTGACTTAATTGCACTTTTTTCAGTCTCTAGAACAACCAAATTAAGCACTCACTTTTGATAGTATAGTGCACTTAGTAACCTGGTGGTAGGTATCTTGGGGGTTATCTCCCTGAACATTTCCTTAGTCTCTTTCTTATTCTATATTTCCAAATCCTTACAACTGGATACTTATAACAGAGGCTGCTTTGTTGTACCTACTATACTTTGAGTGGTCTCTCTATTAAAATTTAAGGTTTCCAACAACGTTGTAGGCTTTACCTGTATGGAAACTAAAGGTTCTATCAGACCTGAACTGTCATCAGGATCGCTCGCAAAACTTAATGATGTATCTGTAAGAGCTATTAAAGCTTTATAAAGAGCCTTTTTTTTCTCCTGGCTCTTTTCTCTGCATGTTCACTCGTTACTTCACCACCCATGCCATCAGGCCTATCTCTCTTTCAGCCTGATTGTTGGGTTGAATGGACTTCAGGAGGAAATAAGATAGCAGTTACCTCCTCCCAGCTTCCCTTGTTGGCAGTCTAATCTAATATTGGGTTGGGCTGGTGCTTATTATTTTCCCTCTCCTTTTAAATCCTTTTGTTAGAAATAATATTGTGAGGGTCATATATTCAGCGCCTCCTACCTTGTCAAATTTGAGGTCTGCCAATATCCTTTCAGCTCTGTCTAGAGCTAGTCTGGTTTTCACTAAAAAAGGACCCACCTATTTTGGTAATTCCAATATGAGAGGGCAGCCTTCCTTGTAGTAAAATGAAACATGATCACTAAGAAATATTTGTTGAATCTACTCCAAATAAAACATTATTGGAGTGAGGAAAGTGGGCAACTGATATGGCTCCTATTGGCTACATCCAATTATTAAAAATTATCAAAGAAGTAAGTTATTTTGAAAACATATATTTCAACCATGTCTATAGAGAAATTAATAAACATGCAGACAAATTATCCAAGGAGGTATTACTCCTACAGCAAGGTTCTTTGGTTAAAGTTGAATCAAGGAGACAAACTCCCTCATCTAAAGGCTCAGTAGTTCCAAGGAAACAATTCAGAAATTCTGAAGCATACATCTTGAAGCTGCCTTTCTAACTGCCATTTAGTTTACTGGAAATAGATACAAAGCCAGATTTGGATGAAGACGGTATATGGACTTGAGTATAGACTAAAGGAAGCACTTAAATAGTGCATCTTCTACTAGCATATGGCAGAGCGACACAGTCATCCGAAGTGTCAAAAGGACAATCATATATATATTCTGATTTCATCTAGAAATATCAAAAATACTTCTTTTTGGAAAAGAAATATCATTTTGATTTGACACTGATGATTTTATGATGAGAACATGGATAACTTGTAGTTCATGCATGGATAACAGGTAGTAACAGAAAACCCATTTAAATAAAGAAGGTAACAGGTAGCTGAGGCATAGACAACATGTGATTACAACTAAGCATGGAGAACAACAGCTTGTTCATGGCACATAACTTGTGACCTGTCGGTGTTCACCGGCCACAAGTGGCTGTCCTAGTATTATTTGTGGTTAAGTACCCTATGTTGGACACCACAATGTCCCTTGTGATGCAACAAGGAATTTTAGATTTAACCTAATAATAATATAATTTACTAAGCAATGAAACAAAGTACACATAGCATTTATGCAATTGAAACTATATTGAATAGAATTTCTGAACAGAGTATAAAAAAGTGATACTTACATACTAGGTTAGGAGCACTCACCCAGTTTAATATCAAAATCAATCTCCATACAACCAATATGTGCTGGCTCAATAGACATGCCAAGCTGATCTAAATACTTGTTCCCATTGACATGAATGCCCAAGTTTCTGAGCTAACAGTGAATTACTATTTTAATATAAAAGATTAAATATGTAAGTGTGCTGAGCTTCATGACTTATTCATTTGGATTTTGGATATGATTGTCTCTGTAATATAAAACAAATTCACCCATGATCGAATTGCTATGATTGAAAAAGTCCTTTAAAAGAAATAAACAATGTCATATCCAAATTTAGCCAATGTAAAATTACTGAAAATAGATAATCACCTAAAAAGATTCTGATTTGTGCTAATTGATTTTGTTAATATGTTTTAAGTGAAAATAGTCTATAGAAGCTTCTCTAATGCAGCTCAACTTACCATCAACCAGCAATTACAGTGCAAAGCATTACCGAAAACTAATGACAGATGAGCTTACCAGAAACTCATTACAAAAGCATTGGTAATGAGATTATGTCCACTGTTATAAGTTCCCCCTATTTCACCCACCCAGGCTTTTGACCAAGGCCCATAGTTATGTAGTGCAGTTTGTAGGCCTTTGAATGAAGATGCTTCTTGGCTCATATATGAGGGATTCAGTATCTTTTCTACAAGGTCATTATCCACCCCTGATAAGTAAAGAAATTATTAATAAGATCAATATCCTATCTCGCTGAAAGATAAAATGATTTCAGTGAAAAACTATGGCCATTTAATTTTATGTACCTGCCCCAAGGTTTCAGAAATGATGTGTAACAACATTCACAATATTTGGTCCTGTTAGTTGAAGAAGCTCCTTGAACCAGTCAACATCAAAGAATCCATCAGGCGCAACAAGGAGTGGTTTCTCTTCATAATCCTTGTAAATCTCTTGAAGAATCCCATGAAGCTCATTAACTTCAGCTGCATACTGCTAGGCACTGACGCTGGTTCCAACACCACTTCCACTCAGCTCGTTTCCTGTTCAAAAGACCTTAAATTCTTAAATGCTCATAAGTAAGACTGAAACAGATTATCAATAGCTCTTGTAGCTTCTCTAAAACCACCCAGAAAGCATCAAATTCGATGAGAATAATAGCTTACCTAACTCCCACGCCTTTATTGTGTGACCATGATCAACTGTATACTGGATAAAATCACGAGCATTGCTTGAATCCCAATACCCTTCCGAACAGCTTGACATCAAGCTCTTTCCATTCAGTGCATTCAATCCAAAAGCTATCACATCCCTACATTCACTCTGTAATATTAGATGACTGCATAAGAAAGGCAGGTATTCTATATCCCAGTATAGCCTCAGATGAGGGGAACAAAATAAAATAAATTTTAAGAAGATAAACAAACAAAAACTGAGATGCAAATTTGGATTTTTTATATATCCAAAAAAATTTAGGATCATACTCTGCCTTTGATAGTTCATAGGTTTAGATGGATCTTTGCTGGTTTCGTGTTTGATAGTATAGAGTTGAAGATGGATTTATGCTGGTTTTACTTTTTTTTTCACCAAGAAATGGATTTTTTAATTATTTTTTCATTTGTTTTAATTTTTATTTTATTAACCAAAATTATATTTTTGTGAGCAATTGCATTACACTTACAATATCTCCCCATCTCCCCCATACTGTGCTGTAAATCACGTGAATAGGTGCAATCATAAGATACAGAAAACTTCTCAGTTTTTTTTTCTTAATCTTGCTTAATACTTTAATGGTTATATGTATGCTAGTGCCTAAGACATCTAACAAAGACAAGAACAACCCTAAAAAAGACAAGAACAGCCCCTAGATAAAGAGAATTCAGATGTGAAATCAAAACATAATTGTTAAATCTATTGTTTTGCCCAACCCATCCAGCACAAACAAAAATAACCTTGCAGTGAAGATGGTTCATATGTGAGTTCAAAACATACTCTGTTTTGTTGAGAGCCACTATTTAGTATTAGGAATTTTACCATATCAGGAATTTTCCTAATATGGATCTCTTAAAATTTTACCATAACCACTATTTAGTATTATGTAAAATTCCTTCTGCACTCATTGAGTGATCTTTGGGGTACTCAGTTAGGAGTCGAGAAAACTCAGGCTTGTAATAAATCCTTTTCAGGGCGGAGGGTAAGATTCCAAGATGTATTCAGGTTGTTCTAGGATGCTTCAAAAAACAGGATTTGGAAATGTTATGCTGGTCAATATTTGCCTACAGATTTGATATTAAAAAATAGCATGTCAGTATGAACAATCAAGTCATTATGTACGGGGACTTTTAGATAAAATCATAAAGGTCTCAAGTTGTTGGGTTAATCAAGGTATTAAACGCTAGTTTTAGCCATAACCTGGTAAATTCTGTCCACATAATTTGGTCACTTTGAATGTAAACAATTTTAGTATCTCCTACTTCCTTGTTTTCTTTCAACACACTTAACATAAATCCAAGAAAAAACAGGTAGACTCACTAGCTAGCCAAAAACACGGAACCTGACTGCATGAATGAAGTCACATAGAGGGGCTTAAAGGGCACATATATTCAAAGCAATGAAAATATCCAGGGTTGCATGAGACCAGTCAAAAGCAAATCCAGGCTGCAAAACATCCAACTACTTTGTTGTGAAAGGCAGCTTATTGCTAAAACCTGAATGTAAGTGTGAAGCCACATGCATAGGTGTAAAGCACACAAACCTTGAAATCATCTCAAACACCTAGGATTAGGTCAAAACAAACAAGTATAGCCAGGCTGCATAGAAATCAACTGCTCTGCGACAAAAGAATTCTGTGTAAAAAAGTAGCCCAAGTTAGCTAGGAACCAAAAAAAAGTGTACCTGAGAGGGTTCATCACATGTTTTAACGCCAAATTTTGGGCCATAATAAATATAATTAAAGAGGTGGCGCATGGCTCTGTCATCCTAGCATGTGACTTGAATAAGTCTTTTAAGCTCCTATTTATAAGAACTATAGGATGCAAGAAAATGAGAAGTCCCTACTGATGCGACTTCACAGTAAGTGGATCAACTTCAGTTTTGTGACCAGTGAAGCTATATTTTGATTCTACTATATCTTCTCTTTGATATGGAAGTGCACTTTTGGGCAACGTAATTTCAATGTAACTTTGCAATATTTTCGATTCTTTTACCATAAACTTATTGTCAACTCTTGCCAAAATGTATGTTTTAAGTACTTTTGCAACCAAATGGCATGGAATGAACAGAATTGAACATTTCGGTTTTGTAACTTCCCACTTACAGATGGCTACAAACAGGTGGTTATGCATTCAAGTGGGACTAGAGCCCCAAAGGTTTGTCAGGGGTGTGAAGAGTAACAACTTATAGGATGAATTTACAAATATTCATGGCTCTGTTTTTGAGTTCGATAGTTTCACTTCAACCAAACCCACACACATTATGCTATAGATTGTTATGTCCTCAAATGTAAACTTTCATCCAAAGCATTGTTTATTTATCAGTCTTACTATAAATCTAATAACCTTCCTAATTCTACCCCCTTCATCACTTCTATAATAGCTTTTCCAAATAGTTTGTAACAAATTACTGGCAAAACAAAAAGGATGAGAGGCTACAATAAACAGCTTTAGTCAATGATTTTCACTCTTCTTTTTCGTTTTCATTGTTCATTTTGAGATAGTGAATCTCCTCCATGCTCATTATCCACCCTTGTAGCTTGGAAGTGGTTTACAAATTCTTGATCGTCACAGTTTTAACCTATCGATTTAAGATTTTGCTCAATAAGTTCCCATTGCATCAGGCACCCTTCAAACCACCCTACCCAACTGGATCCAACAATGAATGAGACTCTCATCATCATTGGTAGTAGAGCATCTCTCAGTTGTTATGACCTCCTAGGCTCTATAGGCAGTACCATGACCATGCAATTTCAGGCGCGCACACACATAAAAAAAGGAGCAAATAAGAAGAAAAACTCGGAATACCTAATATCCACAAATTAAAATCTAACAAAATTTAAGGCCTTTCCTAAGAAGGTGATTACCTAAAGCAGATCTTGAATGGCATTTACGAGAAATACATGGGCATCGTCTACAGACCTAAAAACACAAAATATTGCAGTGACATTTGCTTGGGTCATGCCATTGTACTAAACTTGATTCCCATGGCTGAACTATAAAGGTAATAAGAAAACATGCTCTAAAACATACTAAAGATAAAGAATCCTACAAGCCATTTTGAGGACCATTTGAGGTCTAATGTTGCTGGTGCAGTGCCTACAAGACATTTTGAGAACCATTTGAGGTCTGATGTAGTATCTTTAATAACTGAGCCAGACTTGAAGACAACAAAGAGAGAGTTTAAAAGGTCATCAGAGAGTGAAAGCAATATTCATAATGATGGAGACAATATTTTGAATTTTTTCTTCTTATTTTGAAGAAATTAGGATACAATCACTAGCTACAGGCATTATTTCAGAGCAGACCATGAGTGAAAAGCAGTTTGGTCATAAAAGGAAAAGCATGGAAAAAGAAATTAGAGGTTCTCAATTAGTGCCTGAAAGTGAGTTCCTAGATCATAGAAAAACAATGAGAGATAACATTGTCAACAATTTTGAATCTTTTAAACATGGAAACACTGGAGAGAGCATTCAGGTTTCAAACTGTAAAGAAAATTTGAAGGGTGAAAAAGATTTTGAAAATATTCATGAAAATTTTGTTCCTAATGTTAATGATCATGTGCTTTCTACATTTGTGACTAAAGACAATGAAGTTAGGGTAGTTCCAAACACTTCTTTACATCAAAATTCCATTCTGAAGAAGAAAAGAAATCTCTTGAAGAAACATAATTCAGGGTTATCAACTCTACGAGAGAGATCAGATAATCAAATAAAGATAAATATTTGCATGGAAGAAAAAAAAATTCTTGAAGTATTATCTCAAGTAGATCATCTAAAGAAAAGGACACAGATCAAGGAGAGGAAACTTCACTTTGATGAACATTTGCATTTGGTAAAAAGACAAAGAATTGAAGCTGAATATGAAACCAAAAAAATGAAGTATTATCTGGAGTAGAGCATTGAAAGAAAAGGACACAGATCAAGGCAAGGAAACTTAACTTTGATGAACATTTTCATTTGGTAAAAAGGGAAAGAATTAAAGCTGAAGATGAAACCAAGAAAATTGTACAAGGCTCAAATAAAGTAGGCATAGAAAGTGCCAATGACAATAATGGAGAAGATATGGCATTGGATAATGCTTGTGTGTTAAATGAATGCCATTTGAGAACTAATAATATCTTAAGTTCTAACAGTCTTGAAACTAAAGTAGCCTACGGAGTGATGAAGTTGCCCTGCCTCCTTCTAAATGATGTCATTGGGCTCAGGAAGCTATGTCTACATCTGTTGTAGAGGCTGCAACTGTTTTAGTGGAGCCAATGGAAATTGGTGTGACTAGACAAGATGATGCATACAATAGTTCTGCAGATGAAATTTTTTATACTAAATGCTTTGATAATGAGAAGAAGTCAGTTAAGGGAAATGACGAATGTGTCAAAGTAGACACATTAATCCAAAAACAAGCAACAGAAACAGGAGGTAGTAAGAAACCTGTGGTGTCTTCAGATTCATATCAATCCTTTACAGATAACATCCAAGCGGAAGAAAATCCTGATAACCTGTTTGGAAACTTTGATGGGCGAGTTTGAACCCCCTACGTGAATCTTGGGACACAGTTGAGCATTAGGGTTACATCATACGCAAACTCTCTGCACTCGAGCAAGAAGAAAATCTTACACTTAATGGCTGTCATTGGGGGGTAATAGTTGAAGCTCTTGAAGGATGAATGCTCCAAGTGGAGGATCAAATTAGCGTAGCCGTCGAGCTGCTCTGCTAATAAGCCCCTAGAGACCATGTCTCTGGTGGACTCCGACAAGCCCTCGGTCACATGGGGTAAGAGTAGGGGATCTTCTATGGGCTTCCCTTTTCTTTGTACCAGGTCCACCAGGTAGCATTGGAGGATAATGCAGGCATATCTCCTCAGACGTGAAGGCATGGCAGTGATCCAGGGCAGATCTCCATGCACTGGAAACATCTGAGGCCATGGCGTGGGTCCCCGTGCTGAGCTTCTCCAGGCAGCGGATGGCAATGTCATTGGGAGGCTTGGAATCAGTTGGATCTTCTGATAACAACAATGGTGGATGGGATGAAGCCATAGCACCCCACTCAATCAATATCAATCTACAAATATAAAACGTAGACCACCATGTAGA
>LPNX010995233.1:240029-390409 GCA_001517045.1 Pseudotsuga menziesii | reverse complement strand
CATAGGAAGTGTTTGAGGATGCTGCCACTTGTCTTTTGCTCTCCACCTAGTTCCTTCCACCAGTTTGACCAGTAACACTCTTATTAACAGCTCTCTCAAGCTGTTGTCTCCACTTTTTATTTATTAATAATAATATATTCAGAATTACATTCCACTTCTTTTGACTCTGCTGAGTCATCAATTCCTACTTAGCATTAAATTTAACATAATGTATTAGGAAATAAAATTAAAACAATTAACATTATTTTACAAAATTGGGGTATGTGACAAGTGATAGCGACAACAATCCTAAAAAGAGAAAATATAAACCTCATAGAGAAATTCCAGGAAATTTTAAGAAGATAAAAACCCCTATGTTTAATGGCGAGGTAAAAAGGAGAAGAAGTCGAGGCATGGCTGTCAGGGATGAAAAAATACTTTCAAATTTATAATTACTCAGATAGGTTGAAAGCTAGAATGGCTATCTATAACTTAACTGGAAAAGTTGATATATGGTGGCAGGATATAAAAGAGCGAATTAAAACATTTAAAGAAAAGTATGTAACTTGGAGAACTTTTAAAAAATACTTAAAAAAAAAAAAAAAATTCTGAACAGTATTACGAAGAAAGGGCTAAGAAATTTTACGATCTTAGGATGGGTTCAATGTTTATGAAGGAACTTAGTAAATTTTTAAGTTTATTACGATATGTACCTTATATTATCGATGAAAATCCTAAGATTTCGAGTTGTTTACCTCTTAGCTTCGAGGACAAAATTAAATACGATAATCCAAAAACCCTTGAGGAAGCAATGACGAAAGCTAATTTATGTTTTGAACAAAGCAAAAATAAAAGAGAAGGTGTACCTAATTGAAAGAGTAAAATAACAAATACTTTTGAACTGAGAAGGAAAGGCTTTAATCCCAATAGAAATTTCGGAGATAATTCCATAAACCATTCTAAGAATGTTTATCAAGGCACATATTTTAAAAGTAATACACAGCATAATTTTATAGCAGCTAAGAACATGGGCATACCTAACAATTATGTCAAAAATAATGAACAAAGAGAACCTGTAAAATGATGGGAAAGTCAGTGACCTCATTATGCGAAGGACTATCCAAACAGAAAGAGGATTTCAGCAATGTGATAGAATTAAGGAATAAGCAATTGTTGATGACGTAGAAAACGAGATGCCCATAATTAATGCAGCTTTGGAGAATCGACAGGTGGATCACCAAACATCCATGGTTGAAATAGAAGGTATGATACCGAACAAACCTATTTCTATTTTGATAAAACTAGGTGCTAGTTTAAGCTATGTATCACCTAGTATATTAGAAAGTTGTAACTTACATTTGAAAAAGTTTGAAAAATCTTGGTTGGTTCAATTAGCTACAAGAACCAAAAAAAAGGTAGTTAGCTATGTTGAAAATTGTGAAATGTTTATGAGTCAATTTAAAACTCAAGTGAAATTAAATGTATTACCGCTAGGGTCATATGATGTTTTAATAAGTATGGGATGGACGGAAAAACACATAGTAGTTTTAAATTATTTTGAGAAAACATTTACATGCTTAGATGAAAAAGGAGAAAGAGTTATAGTAAAAGGAATACCTAGAAAAGTTTTTGTTAGACAGATTTCAGCTTTTCAAATGAAAAAGTATGTACGTAAAGGTTGTAAAGTTTTTGTTGTGCATGTAATGAATGACGAATACATCAATAAAGAAGATAAGTTAAAATTTGATGATATACCAACCTTAAATAATTTTCAGATGTATTCCCAGAAGAGAGTCCAGGATTACCTCCAAAAAGAGAATTTGATTTTACTATTGAATTAGTACCAGGAGTTGTACCCAATTCAAAGGATCCTTACTGGATGAACATCCTAGAAATTAATGAATTAAAACTACAACTACAAGAGTTGATAGATAAGAATTACGTAAGACCAAGTGTATCCCCTTGGGGAGCACCTGTCTTATTTGTTAAAAAGACAGACGATACCTTACATTTATGTATAGATTACCACGAGTTAAACAAGATGACAATTAAAAACAGATATCCATGCCCCGCATAGATGATATGTTCGATCAGATACACAGAGCAACTATGTTCTTAAAAATAGACTTGAGATATGGATATCATCAAGTCAGAATTAAAGATGAACATATTTTAAAACCGCATCCAGAACCCATTACGAGCATTATGAGTTTGTAGTTATGTCATTTGGGCTAACGAATGCTCCAGTATTTTTTATGTGTTTAATGAACAATGTCTCAAGAAAATATTTGGATAAATTCGTAGTTGTCTTCACAGATGACATACTGATTTATTCAAAAACACAAGAAGAACATGATGAACATTTACAGATAATATTACAAGCTCCAAGAGAACACAAATTGTACATTAAATTCAGTAAATGTGAATTCCTTAAGGATAAAATACAGTATCTAGGACATGTGATATCCAGGGAAGGGATATTAGTGGATCCTGATAAGACAAGAGCAATAATGGAATGGCTTGTTCCTAAGGATGTATCGAATGTACGATCGTTCATGGGAATTACGGGTTATTATTGGAAATTCATAGAAGGATTCTTGAAGATAGTGAATCCAATAACATCCTTACAGAAAAAGGGAAAAAGATTTTTATGGGATTTAAAATATGAAGAAATATTTAATAAGTTAAAAGAATTATTAACCACTGCACCTATCTTAAAAATAGTAGATCCAAATAAGTACTTTGTTGTATGCACTGATGCATGCAATGAGGGCCTAGGTGGAGTATTAACGCAAGAAGGTCATGTAATAACATGAGTCAAGAAAGTTAAAAATACATGAAAATAATTATGCTAGCTACGATTTAGAATTGGTTGTTGTAATACATGCTTTAAAAATGTGGCGTCATCATCTAATCAATAGAATATTTTTATTAATGTATGATAACATAAGTTTGAAATACTTGTTTTATCAACAAAGTATGAATGCAAGGCAAGCAAGATGTTTAGCTTTCCTTAGTGAATATGGTTTCAAGATTAGACATATAAAAGGAAAAGAGAATAAGGTTATTGATGCCTTAAGAATAAATGCAACTCTAAATTTTATAGCCATTGTTATCAACTATAAAACAGAATTGGACGATAAGTTAGAAGATAGAGTAAAAATAGATAGGGATTATCAAAATTTAAAAGAAAAAGTTACAAGAAATGAATCTGAAAATGTAAAAACAAATTTCAATTTAAATGAAAAAGGTTAAATGCTATATAAAAATATATTATATGTACCTAATGTACCATAAATTAAATTGTTGATCTTAAATTAAGTACACAAGATTCCTTACTCAGGACATCATGGTTGCCAAAAGATGATAACAGTGTTAAGACAAGATTATTTATGGCCCAATATGAAGAATGAAGTGGCTGAATATATATCTAAGTGTATAGAATGCCAACAGGTTAAAGCTGAGCATCGACACCTAGTAGGTCTTTTGAAACCATTACCAATCCCAGATTTGAAATGAGAAATTATCCGCCTTGATTTCATAATAGGACTGACTAAAAATCAAAAGCAAAATGATTATGTGATGGTAGTAGTAGACAAGCTTAGGAAGGTAGCTCATTTTATACCTATTAAAACTACTTATAAGGCTGCTAATATTGCTGATATTTTTATGAAGGAAATATTTCGTTTGCATGGAATTCCTAAGGTGATAACTTCTTATAGGGATCCTAAATTTACTGGTAATTTCTGGAAGTCATTGTTTAAAGATTGGACACTAAGTTAAATTTTAGTACTACTTATCATCCGCAAACGGATGGACAAATAGAAAGAGTGAATCAAGTATTAGAAGATATGTTATGAATGTATGTTAGGGATCATCCAAAGAAATGGGAAGAATATCTGCACTTAGTTGAGCTTGTTTATAACAATCATTATCAAGCTTCAGCTAAACTCAGTCATTTTGAAATATTGTATGGTAGGAAATGTAATACTCCCATTTTATGGAGTAATCGAGTTGACAGATTAATGTTAGGACCTAAATTGTTAAAAAAAATGGAACTAACAGTGAAACGGGTACAAAGCAATCTGAAAATTGCATAGGACAGACAAAAGAGTCATACATACCTTAAAAGAAATTAGAAAGAATTCCAAGTAGGTGATCATGTCTTTGTCAAGGTAAAACCCAGAAAAAACTCATTTAAGTTGGGGAGTTGTGCTAAATTAGCAGCCAAGTAATGTGGACCATTCAAGATATTGTCAAGAGTTGGACCAGTGGCTTATCAGTTAGCTTTGCCATCTAATATCAAAATACATAACGTATTTCATTATTCTATATTGAAAAAGTATGTGCATGATGATACTCATGTAATTGACTGGAATGTTAGTTAGGTAGAACCAGAAGGATATTTTCAGGTGGAACTGGATTCTATCCTCGACAAGAGAGAAAATTTTCTCCGAAGTTGCACCATTGGAAAAGTAAAGGTGCAATGGAAGCACCTTAGTCCAGATGAAGCAACCTGAGAATTGGAGAGTCATATGCAGGAGGCATATCCAATTTTGTTCCAGGAAGACTCAGATGATACTTAAGCAATATTGAGGATGATGATGAAATTAAGAGGGGGTGTTTGTAACCCACCTAGAACTAAAAACATTTTATTTTTTAGAAGACGTTACTTTAAAAGTTATTGTAAAGTTTTATGTTGTTGACCAAGGATGGTCAAAGATGATTGTAATTGAATTATTTTATTATTTAATCATTAAAAGAAGAGCCACCTATATAAAGAAGATTGTTGAAGAGTATTCATTGACCCACTAGGAGGAATGATCTGTTGTAGAAGATCAAAATGACAAATGGAAGCAACATCGTTCACTTTCTAGCTGTTGCAAGAGGCAACGTCCCTATAATTATGGTCATGTTCCCAGAAAAAGGGGAACTGAGCAGGTGGCTCATTTAATTGCAAAACTGACCCAAAGACTTAGGAAATCTTATATATACCATCGAATGAGCAGGAGGATCACTACATTTTAAGATATTATAACTTTGTGGTTTTGTTGGAAACTGAAAAGTTAGGCATGCAAGAGGAATTCAATGAGGGGAAAGCTAGAGTGAATTGCTAAGAGTTTATGTCTGCAAGTGCAACTGCTAAGATTACAGAGGGTACTAATTAGGCTTCTACACATCATCTTCATCCTGGTGGTTCAGTGAACAGGCTCGGGGGTCCTAAAGCAAGTGATCTTGGCTGCTTTGAAGAGATGGTTGGGAGGAACGGTCTTCTCAGGGTGTTTGTCCACTTCGACAGTTAACAGGTTCTAAGTTGTTTTGTTTATTATCTTTAAATTTATTTTATATCTATATCTGTAGGTTTTTATGAATGTTAAATATTTTCCAAAACCATTATCTTTTTTTTGTAATAAGTAGGAGAATAAATTTTATTCCTATAAATTTATCAGTTCATGAATGATACTATTTACACAAAGTTCTATAGTAGAATCAGTAGGCTATCACATATTTCTTAATTAGAAACAATATCATAATTATGTATATATTGTCATCTAATATTAAATAGTATATATAGATAAAAATAATAATTAACATTACCGTATCTTTTCTTAAAAAGACACACAGAAAATAACAAAGGGTTTTAAAACAGAGCTAGCATCTATTTACCTTTTTAAAGAATTTCCTGTTTATTTTTTTACAGTTGGAGTTGTTTTTAATAAACATAGTAAAACCCTTAATCGCAATTTGAAACATGCTAAAATAATATTAAAAACTATTTAAAAAAATGATGCCATCCAACCAGGTTTCAAGACCCATAATAATATTAATGACTTACTCTTATCAAACTCAGCCAGTGGAAAGGTCACATCTTCATTATGTTTTATCTGATTTTTAACTTGTTCAAAGCCGAGAGGGACTTTTTCTTTTACAAAATCGACTTAGGGAAACACTCCATGTTAACGATTTAAAAAAAATGTATCTATATAATTACTTCCTGTATAAAATAAATATTCAATAACACTTTGATTTCAGCCAAAAGGCTTATTTTTTAAAACATTTTAGGGTTAAAGACTTACAACTAGGGCAGAAGTCAATTTCAAGCTAATCACAGATATAATCAAAATACCCAATAAAAATCTCTATAAAATTTTAATAGGGTTCTACAGTATAAAAACAATTTTCATATAAATTTACCATCTAAGAATTTATTACAGGGCACGAGTTCAGATCCTGTAAGGCTAAGAATCTCAAATACATCACCTAATAACTTACAGTGAACGCCATATTTTCAAGCTTTTTAAGGAAAACGATGTAACACTTCCAGGATCTAGCATAACAACCTTTAAACACAATAATTATATTCAATTCATTCACATAATAAATTATACAGAGCAATGTTATTAAAATGATATAACACTGTAACAGTAAATTCAAAGGATTCTTCCAACTAAACATTACACCGTAATCTATAAATCCAAGAAAATTCATGATGGGCTGTAAACAATTTTTGAGAAAAACACAACAAATATTTGGCTATAACATTGCTATTACATAAAAAATATAACTAGTTTACGAAGTAATACTTTGGAGGTTCAAAAACAACAAAACGAAAATCACAGAGATAATATTTCCTTAAAAACTCTACTAAAAGCTATTGTAGGAGTTTTCCACTGTTTACAATGAAACACATAAATACCCACAGACCCCACGGTCTGCAACAAAAAGGGGTTTCCATATTTCAACTGCGTATAAAATCCCAATGAAGCCCGTAAGCTTAGAAATAGATTAAATCCCTACCATTATAGGCAAAACACCATAATGTTTACCACATAACGAAGGAGGGGTTGAGCAAAGCTTTAAATCTCCTACGAAACCAGAACTATAATGGAGATCCCTTTCTATCTTTGCACATCGACAATGGTTGTAGGGTCAAGGTTAAAGGGTCTTTACCAGAGCCTTTAGTGTCGGCCATCCTCGACCCGTGTTTTCCTCCAAGCAAAAAAACCCCACCATATCACCTGCCAGACAAACGATGCAGAGGATTAGACCATATCTTGGTAAAGGAATGCATTACTGTAAAAATGGGAAAATAAATTAGAACAAAGGAAAATATTTAGCTTAGTTCAAAAATTCCAACAAAGAAATTAGTGGCAGGTCGACACCGTGTCTCCACAAACCTTTTCCCAAGCAATGACAACATTGACATTTTCTTGCACAGTCATGAATGGAGGGATGAACGTTGGAAGGGCCGAGAGCCTTCAACTCTCCCTACCAGCCCACAAACGCAAATGGTTAACGCCAAGAATCCTTGGCTTGGTACGTTAGGGTTTAATCCCTTTAACAGCTGGAAAGCACCTTTGCAGCACATTCACGTGGGCACTTTAAGAGTTCACCAACCTCCACGTAATCTTTGATTTTTCAACCCACAGTCTATAGTTTTAAAAATATATTTTTATTTGTCCTTGTTTATCACCTTGTGTTCGTAGTTGTTAGAATGCTAGGTATGGGATTAACCCCTTTTGTAGAAGAACACCTACAATTAATATAAGTATACAACAATGCTTTAGCTTTAAAATCGAAGTAATACCCTTTAAACTTGAAACCATAGGTCTTTATACGATTAGTAAGTAAAAGAATGAAAATACCAAAACATGTTGACATTTATCTTATGGTAAAACAATTTAAGCCCCTAAAGCATAACTTACGACAAAGTAGGCATAACTTATCAAACTTGAACAAGTGAATCTAAGTAGAGACTCGAGAACTGTATAGAGTTAATGAATCACAAATGAAATTTTCTCTTTTCGATTTGTTCAGTGGTAGGTTAAGTCCTAGGTTGAAAATGATCTATAGAATTTACTTTATTTCTTCGAGAGATATGTAAAACGAGATTGGGATTTTTACTTATCTAAACACTTAGTAACAATTTTTTTTTATTGATGAAATTATGGAGTGGTTATACCAAGCATTTGTGAAATCTGGTTTTTGGAAAAAAGAACCTTGATAATAATCTTTCGAGCAGGCAAAGAGGTCATTCCAGTTTGTTGGAAGGATCAAATTTATATGCATCTCTTGTACGCCACGAGTCCAGACTTCTTGAGAAAACTGGGAATCCAAAAAGAGATGGTCTAGAGTTTCTTCTGACTCTTTGAAGAGGATGCAATGCGATGGCCCTTCAATCCCCCATTTTTCAAATTCTCTGCTGTCAGGTTTTTGCGGTGTGCTAAAATACAGAAGAATGCATTTAGTTTTAGAAGGCCATCTTTGCACCAGATTGTATTCCACTTTATATCAGTTATGTTATTTTCTTTGTTGTTGAAGGTGACTCGATATCCTTCTTTTACAGTATAGATCCCCGATTTTCCCCAGCCTCTTCCATCAGAAAGATGACGGTGGATAGGCGCAGACCTTTGAAGAAGAGAGAGTAGAGCAGTAAAGTAAAAAATGAGATGCTCTGGAATCTCCAAGTCTTTCCATCCAACCCATCTTCCGCTATTATTCTAAGAGGATAGATAAAACAGGGTGGAGATATTTAATTGGTCTAGCCATTGAATAAGATCCACAAAGGCAGCCAAGTGATTTGCGAGAGAGACAGGCCCCAAATTGTCATACCAAATCCTGATCTGTTTACCATTTCCAGGGATCTAGTGCAAGTTATTTTTTATGATATGGACCTCCTTCTTACAAAGTTTCCAAATTGGATATCCATTTCCTATTAGGGGAAACTCATCAACACATCTTTTCCTTGCTCCCTTCATATATTTTTTCCTAATAATCTTCTTCCACCATGCCTTCTCTCCAAAGACAATTCTCCAAAAGATTTTCGCTCCTAGAGCGAGTTTCATCATTGTCGAGTCTCTTATTCCATCCCCTCCACAATTCCTCTAACTGCAAGCGATGTCCCAATTAAGGAGGTGGTATTTTTTTGTGCCATTTGACTTACCACCTTGCCAAATGAATTTTCTAATCTCCTTTGTGATTTCATGCATTACTTTTTTTGGAGCTATAGAGATCGAGCAAGTATAAATTGGATAAGTGGATAGGATAGAGTTAATGAGGATGAGCTTTCTTGCTAGGTTGAGCCAACTTACTCCCCACAAAGAGATTTTTTTTTTATCTTATCGACAATGCCCTGCCAATCCACTGATTTTTTTTCCCTTTAAAGATAAGGGTCCCAAGATAATTGAAAGAGTTCCAATTTAGCTTTCCTTCGAAGCCAGAACCCTTGCTATCCTTGCCAACGTCCTAGGTAAACAATTTCAGACATAAAACATAGATTTTATAATATTTACCTTTCCATCTGAAGCTTTGACGAAAGAGGACAACACTTCATTAAATCTCTCTCCAATCACCATGGAAGCCCCCCCAAGCAGAATTGTGTCATTTGCAAATTGGGCATGAGTTGCAGCTTTGGTTCCCCTCGCGATCTTTAAGCCTTTTATTTTTCCATTTTCTTGTAAAGATTGAAGTTTCTTGCTCAATGACTCAGCTACTAACAGAAAGAAAAGTGGAGACGAGGGGCAGCCCTGCCTGAGACCCCGAGAAGCTTGAAAGAATTAGATGGTCTACCATTAATTAGCGAAACAATCCACAGACTCTTAATGTAAGCTTTGGTACATCTGATGAACCTCTTCGAAAAGCCAAACCTGTACGTAATTTCAAAAAGAAAAGAAAATGATTAACCCTATCAAAGGCGTTAGCCATGTCGAGCTTTATTGACATATCTTTTTTCTTTCTTTCCAGACTGGAATGAATGGCTTTTTGGACAATAATGATATTGTCTAGTATTTGTCGCCTGGCTACAAATCCTCCTTGAGAGTCCCATATTATATGCTTCATGAGATTTTTCATTCTAGTAGCCATAATTTTTGTGAGAATCTTGTAAGAAGTGTTGCATAGAGAAATTGGCCTGAATCTGTCCACAGATTTAGGATTTTTTTTCTTCGGAATCAAATCCAGGAATGAAGAGTTGGTGACCCCACCAATTTTGTCTTTTTTTCCTTGACCAATTGAGCATCCTTCTCAGATCTTCCTTGATGATGTCCCACGCAACCCGATAGAAATTGATTGTGAACCCGTCGGGTCCCGAAGCCTTGTCTATATGCAGGGTCCAGATCGCTTTACTAATCTCGTGTTCTGATATTGGCTTCACGCCCCTCTATTTGTTTTTCCATTGCTATCGTTCAAATCCTTGATAATTGTAACATCCCTAGTAAACCGCATTCCTTTTCGGATTAAATATCATTTATATTAATTAAAACTAAAAAATAACCTACCTTGTAACCGTCTCAAAGAGCATTTAGGTTTACACGCTTTGCTCATCAAGAGGGAAGGAAAAGCATAACTGGTTTTATGTGAAACATTTTTCTATTTTAGAAAAAAGAAAAAGAAATGAGGATAACTGCCCACTTAACTGCGATGAGAACAATTCACAAATACATTGTTCTTGGGGCCACACCGGAGAATTTTCGTTACTTCATGCTCTGGTTTACAAAAGATGCATAGGCAATGGGGTATCTCTTTTCTTTTGGAAAGAAAGGGGATGGAAACCAGCGTGACCTTCCATTCCTCGTGAAGCGAGATCCTGTGAGAGTAGTATTCATGCGTGATGGGAGTAGTATTCATGCGTGATGGGAGAAATGACCTCCACTCGATAGAAGAACTTTCCACTGAAATTTCTGGGTATATTGACTGCGTTAAGTGGTAAGGTAAACTTCAACATTTCAATTCAGGTCTTGTATGAAATCCTGCTGCTATTTGAAAACTGAGAAATAAACTCTTTCATTTCATTATTCTATTTTTTAAGGGTGCGTGACTCCTGTGGAGAGGTTCGATCCGATTTACAGTAATCTTTGGTAATAGATTCAGTTTCATTAATATTTTTGGTTGTGCTATTGGAGACACAAAGAGCAACCCTATAAGAAGTTTGATTCCTTTCCATTGATGAAAGATATAAATGTTGATTAAAAGTCTTGCTTACTGTTTGAACCAGGAAGGAAGGTGCGACCTTCTAAGAGGACAAATCCCTTCAACCATTTGGCACAAGTATATTATTTTAATGCTGTTCTCTCTGCATGAGTAAATAACTAGCAATTGGTCCAAAAAGGTGCAAAAAAACGCCAAAAGCAAACAAAAGAAAAATAAAGTAGATTTGATTAAATAAAAAAGAAAGTAATGTTTTTTAGTATTAAGAATGAAACTACATCTTTTGCATAATTGAATCCTAATAAATTAGCAAATGATGTCAATCATCCACTTTAATTCAAGTAGGTGCCTCTTATAAAAAGCCATGATATGTAGAGAAATTGGCTTCTGTGGGGTTTGGTCCTCATGAGGTCACAAGTTCAAACCTCATGGTGAGGGGTGTGATGGATGGTGCAGTCCTCATGAGGTCACAAGTTCAAACCTCATGGTGAGGGGTGTGATGGATGGTGCAGCGCCGAGGTCTGATGGCCGCCCTGATAGAAGTCCGGTCTCCTACGAGGGAAGTGTAGGAAGGCATATTGCACCCCAGAAAATTCCTATACAACTATGGTGGTGGCCGTACTCTCGTTGTATCCTAAATGATACGAAGGCTGGCCTCGGTTCATGAGTTTGGTATGGTCGCCCTGATAGAAGTCCAGTTTCCTACGGGGGAGGTGTAGGAAGGAATATTGCACCCAAAATTTTTTATGTACGACTACAGTGGTGGTCGTACTCTCGTTGTATCCTACCTACCTGATACGAAGGCTGACCCCGGCTCATGAGTTTGGTATGTTTGGTATCCATGTCTGACCCCGGTTCATGTGTTTGGTATCCATGTGGCGTAGCTGGGCAACATGGAGAGTTCTCATGGTTAGAAACAAAAAATGGTGCCTCTTGTAATCATTTTTAAACAACTTACCAAATGAATTAAGGCAATGTTGACAAGATTCTATATTTTTTTTAAATCATATATTGCATAGTTTAATTATTTATTTATTTGATCATAGAGATTCATAACACTATATAAATATAATTTTCAAAGTATTACAAGTTTTGAAGTGTTTTTATAATTGTGAGGGGAAATATTTTGTTTTGAAAAAAATGACAATAAAATAAATTATTTTACAATAATTTGGTATTAAATATTAATAGTCTTTTTTAAATTGTTTCTCATCTAAAGTAGTAACAATATTACAACTTTGGATGTAACTCATGTTATCTTATTAAAACTACAATTCCTCACAAAAATTTTGAATGCAAGTTAAAAGAAAAGATATTTGAGGTCAAATTCTTTATATGCTACTTTGTGACATGAAAAATAGTTAAAGCAATATATACTCTAGCTCCAAAATTGTTGGTAAAATTTCATAATTTTTAAAACCCATGGTGTGAAAGAAAATAAGTTGAAGACATTGAAATAATTACTCAACTTTCAATCTTGGTGTGAAAATCTATGTGCCTCAAAATGAAAAAAAAACCTGTGCCTCTTAGAAACCCTAGCTATGGTGGTGAATGTCGGTGATTGGGGTGGTAGATAGAATTGTTGGTGAGTTATCTTGAAGGGGAGTTCGTTAAGTGTTCACGCGGTAGTTTGTGAAAATATTTTACTCAAAGTCATGTAAAGAATAGTTGTACTGGTGTTAATTGAATGGAAAACTCAATTTAAATTGTTATAATGGATGTTGTTTCATTAATAAAATTTGCAAAATTATATTGTGATTTAATTTTATATAATTAATTGTGTTTAATTATTATTATTATGTGTGATGGATTTATGTTAAAAAGTTAATGAAATCTTAGTATCCTTGTTTTGTTGGCTTTTTACTTTAACTTCTAAGGAGGGATGCATCTAACCTATACATAGATTTTTGTATGAAATAGTTTAGAAAAAGATAAATGTATTTGCATTCATTAAATTAATCCTTTGAATGTTTTGTTAAATTCTATCTAGAGGTAAAAATATCTTCCAAAATGAATACATATAACATGTCATTCGCAACCTAACTTATCTATGCTTATCTATTTGATCCAAGATGGATCTTCAACCAGACTACCTATCATTTTCATGAATTTGCATTTTGGTTTGGAGTTCATGAATTTAGATTTCAATTTAAATTCATTCAAAAGAGTTCAAACAGGTAATTAATAATTTTTATTTCTGTAACAAAGAATCATGCAAGTCTAGATAAAAAATGTTTCTTTTCATCAATTTAGATTTTCATTTCAATACATTCATCAAAATTCAAGTGGATAATTCATACTTTAAATTGTTATTGAAAAAAATTAAGCCACTTAAATTTTGTCTTAATCTTGTATTTTACTTGTTTTTATGATGGGGTTCTCAGTGAAAGCTATTTGGTATTTCTATTTTGTTATTTATTAAACACAAAACAATCTATACTATCCTGTTAAATTTAGTAGTTTACACTAAAGATTGGAAAACAAAAAAATGCCAATTCATGTAGAACTATTTTCATAACTTACATAAAAATTATATTAACTCCAATTTGCAATGTTATTTGAAATAGAAACCTAAAGATTTATTTATTTATATTATTTGAAATAGAATTCTAAAGATTATTTATTTTTAGTCTTATATTTCAAATTGAAATGAAATTCAAATCTAAAGATTTCTTTATTTAGGTTGTCTTATAGGTTCCAACTTTTATAATGTATATGATGAATTAAATTTTATTGATCTAGAAAACTATACTTAGTTTATGAAGTATTTCTTTAGCAAAGAAAAAAATAAACATAGTAATATAAGGAATACCTTTGCAGCTAGTCCCTACCTTTATTTATAACATTCTTAACATAGTAATTAGAACCAAGGCTAATTTGGCATTTCTGAAACTTCAATACACCATAGTGCACAATAGACACTCTACTCTATATTTATTATATATATTTGTGAAATTAAAATAATATATAATAAAATATTCAATATATAAAAAATAATATTTACTTATTTAACTTTAAAAAATAATTATATAAAAATATTACAACTAAAAAATGTTATTTTTATTAAGCCTATACGCACATAACAAGCATAATTTTAATAAAAAACATTAATTAATAATAATATAGGTTTCCATCTTAAAATTTATACAAAATAGAATAGACATAGTCTCTAAGATATTCTATAATTAATAAATAATAACAAACATAACTTAAATAAGAAATATTGATTAATAACAATATAGGTTTCCATCTTATGCCCACATTTAAACTTCTGTGTCCTTTCAAATGTGGATTGGTGGCCCTCGTCGCGTGGATTGGCCTCTCAGCTTGAAGGTTCTACACCATCCCTCCTTTCAAAACAAGTATATATATCTGTAACTGCCCAGTGCCCGCCTATGTGCTTGGTGCAGGTCAGCAATAATGGCGATATGGGGTCATTATGGAGCATTGAACGGCCATTTTTGACACTAGACTTCGAATCACTTGACTTGATTTCAGTACTACTTCTACCATGCATTGTGAATTCAGCTCGGAACTTGGTAACTACTCTTGAAATTTGTTTGAAGTTTTGTAAAAGGACAGTTTATTTTGGCCTTTGCATGGAGCTAGAGCTCATCAGATATGGAAAACCAAAATGCATAAACGTGAATTGTACTTTTGGTTGAATATAAAATGTGTACTATGAAACTACAATCCTTATTCTCAGATGAACGGAGCATTAGAAACTAACAAAAATCTATATTTGCAGTCTATGCGGGTCCATTGAAAAGTTATATGGAATGTTGTTCCAACATATTATATGAAACCGTTGAAGGTAAATAAATCCATTTGGATATTTTAATGGAGTAGGAGCGTCAGACATTGAAAGTAGCAATTATTCACTAGCACACAGCATGACTCCTAACTCCTGTAGTAGCAATTATTTACTAGTACACAGCATAACTCCTGTAGGTTGCAGGCACACAGCATAACTCAAGTAGATGGTGGACTTTTCTTTTTCTTTGTGAGTCTTGTAATGAACAAGTGAAATTCTTGCAACCAAAAGTGAAATTGGTTTCAAGAATCTATTATAATTTTACAAATATTAGGGAAAATTTATCTCCATCTCACAAATATAAAGGACAATTATTCTAACACTTATCATGAGCAAAAATAATAAAACATAAATATGTATGTCTTACAAGTAATTTTGCTGTTAATGTGTCTCAAGTAATTTTTGTACCCAGACTTGGAGCCAGCTTATATGTTTTTTTGGTTATACTTTACGTCAGGGGATGAATTTTTCAATTGTAGTCATTATTTTCTATAGCTGTATATAAAATACTTGAATTAAAATGAACGTTTGATTACTTGCCTTTAATACATTATCAGTTCCTTTCCTGTACTGTGTTTAATACTTTCTAATTTTAAAATCTATTAAATTATATCATTGCAGAGTAGCATATTCAAAATGTACATTAAAGAGAATCCATCATTTTTTTAATAAGACCACTGCCTTTCGCACAGACGGAGATAATGGAAGAGGAATTACCTGTAAAGAAAATGAATACACATGTTATTCTTCTCCTTCAGTGGAAAGAAAAGTGACCCTTTTATATAATTTAGCTTAGGCTTCAGGGCACTTAATTCAGAGTGTCACTGAATTTATTTCAATTCAATCCATATCTGTTTGTAATACAGATCAGAAAAGCTTAATTTGGGCAATGGAGATCAGGGATTTAAATAATACTGCTTCATTGTTTTTAATATAGAGTAAAAAGCTTTTAAAATAGAGAAGATTATAATGATTGGGACATTGAAATTTTTTTTCTTAGATAATATCCAATATAAATCTAAATTGGGCACAATTTGATGCTAGGAAATAAATCATCAATTTTATTATTTAATATATTTTTATATATTTAAATGATATATATTTCTATATTTATGTTGATAAGCTTGATTGATTTTATGGCAGTCATTCAAAATTTGAAATAAACCGTTATAATATATATATAGTTGATAAATGGATAACAGAAAGAATGCTGATGATAACATGTAAAATTAACCTAGAAGAATATGAAGAAAAAGTTTAAAAAAAATCTAAACAATATTCTATTCCATGGCTATGTGGATGTGCTAGTCATAAAACATAGATATATAATATTTTATCATAGATATATAATATTTTATCATGTAAATTTTCCAATATTTATAAGCCTACATTAATTGATTGCAAACAATTTATTTGAACGAAACTTTCTCAATAATTCAATGATCTAGCATGAGTATAAGCATACTCAAAAGTGAGTTTGTCCCAACAGTGCATTTACTACCCACACGGTTTGCTTGAAGATATCATATTTCTGACATAATGTAAAACTCTGAAAGGAGTGTTTAATATTCCTTTCAGATATCAAACTCTGAAAGGAGTGGTTTGACTGGGTCAGTTTGTAGAGTACAATACAGAAGTTTAAATACAAACTTAAGTACACAACATACCTATTTAAATACAAGCTTAAGTACACAACATACCTATTTATTGTTAATTTCACTGTATTATACATATAACATGGCATTTACTACCCACTTTGTATGCTTGAGGATCTCATACTTCTGACGTAATATACAATTATTTCATAATTATAAAAAAAGAGACAAATATCAAACTCTGAAAGGAGTGGCTTGACTGAGTCAGTATGTTGAATACAAGTTTAAATACAAGCTTAAGTACACACACAACTTACCTAATTACTGTTAATTCCCCTGAATCATTTCCCTGCTACCTACCTGAAAGCCAGGTAAGGCGGAAAGGAAAAGCTGACTGCCAGAAGAAGATCCTAGAACATTCAGCTGAAAAGGAACAGCTGAACACTGAAGCTAGATCCAAAATAGGATCATAGCAGAGGATAGTTGAAAGAGAAGCTATGACAAGGAGATCACAAAGAAGATGGTTTCGGCCTTGAATCAAGCCGAGTATCGGGTCTTCCTTTTTTTCCTTGTTTTTTCTTGACTTGTATCCATCCCCCTGAGGCTGGGGACACTAAGGCCATTTGCCGTGTGTCATAGGAATCATGGTGGAGTTCCTTGTTAGAATATGAAGAGGAATATTCATGATATCATTTTTGCCCTTGTGGAAGGCCGCTCTTCGTGCTGTCATCTTCTTGAAGAGGCATGTGCACCTCAAGTAGAGGTGGAGTAGGTCTTTGATCCTATTTTTCTAGGGGCGAGTCTTCATCAGACTAGTCATCTTGATTTCTTTTTTCATGCGGGGGCATCTAGGCTTGCCAGCGTTTGGATTTGTGGGCCTTCGATGGTTTTTGTTGTTGGGTCTTCCTTTGCAGGCAAGCATTGAGAAGGTGGACCGTGTGTCTGCAGATATTGAACCTAAAGGCTGTGTTTTCATAGTCCAAGGCTTGACTCCAGATGGAGCTTCCTAGTTTTAGGTTGATCTTGTCGGGAAGCCTTGAACTGATGTCAATGGTGGCGCAAATGCGAGCAAAGGTAAAAAGACCCTATGCTGAGCGAGAATCATCGGAGGAAAAAAAGAAGCCCAAAGCATTACCTATCCCTTTGAAGACAGATTGAGTCCAGAAATGGATTGGTAAGTTTGGAAGTCGTACACAGATGGGAACCTCCGTCACTACCATAGTTAGAGGATCAAACTTAGGGAACCAGGGGGTTGTGAAAATCCCTGCAGATCCCCAGAACCAAGGCCCTTTACTCATAACAGAAAGAATATCTTCTCGAGAAGGAAAAATCATTAGAAAAACCCTTTAGAGCAAAGTAAAACATGAGATTCATCGGGCCAGTTTGAGTTGATCCACACAATGAGATCTTTTGTTTTTGTCCACAATCCATTGAATATGTAGATTAGGGTCTTCTCCTGGAACTGGAGAATGTTATGAATGACTTATGGTTGCTTAATCTCCAAGGTGGGAACCTCCTCGGATTTATCTACAATGTAGACCATGGTGAGGGCTCTGAAACGGTATTTCTGCATTAGAGAGCCCCGCCTATGTTGCATCCTTGAAGGACTTACGATAAGAAGAATAGGGTTTGTTGTTTCCTCCCCGTAGGCTGGCTACCATGGAGATGCAAGCGTGCTTTGAGATCCTAAGGTTATGGAGTTACCGGTGGTCTGAGAGTTTCCGTCCTGCAAAGATAAGCCCTTGCAGGCCTAAAGAGGTTCCTTCTACCTGGTGAATCAAGGATTTCAGTTGCAAAATAGAGATTAGTGGGGTCACTCACAAGCAAAGAGAGACCCCCTTGAGGGACATTATGAAAATCGAGAAGGCTTTAGGATCTTGAGGATTTGGAGCGCCTAGGTCTGAAAGGGCTTGGTCTCTGATCAATTTCTATGTTCAAAGAGGATATAAGGGCTCATGCATCGAGATAGTGTTAACCCAAGAGACGTCTCTTTAAGGCTCCCCATTACCTGGACAACTTGAAAAAGAGGCTTCGTTTGGTTGCGTAGCCCAAAAGCTTCTTCAACTGGGATCTGTGCAAACCTGGTTCGTGTGCGTGCTTCCTGCCAAAGCTTGTAGACAGAGGCTGCGAACAGGGACGCAAGGAGGTGCGCCCAACCATCGAGGGGCCGCGTCCATCCAGGGCAGTGGTGGAACTTTTGTGGCTACCAGTGAACCAAACCCTAAAATATCTTGCGTGTAAAGAGCCTAGCGGTCATTACTGGTGGTCTTCTCCTCCCTCACAGGCTTTGCAAATGACACAGCGGTAACACTAGAAACCATGATCTTGACCATTCCTCCATTCTTTGATGCAAGAATTATTGAACCTCCAACACTCAAATACCGATTATGGATTGGCTGTTGTTGTCATTATTATAATTATTAGTATTTCAATTAATTAGGAGCTAATAAGATCACAACCATAACTATGTGGTAAAATGTAACCATAACTATGTGGTAAAATGTCAACTTCTCACATTAATATATATTCATTGTAATCTTTAATCAATTATATTTTGATAAATAATTAAAATTAAAAAAACAAATTAATTTTGAATGATAATTTTTGAATATAAATACTTATTGGTAACTAAATTTGAAAAATTTAAGATCTATACACATTTTCATATTAAAATTTATACTTTTCAATAATAAAAAACCATATATATATAATAACACAAATCTCAAAAATAATATATATCCATTACTCACTAATTAATATATAAATATATTATTAATTACATAACTATCACTTATTTCATAATAATAAGAGTCATAACTTGGCTTGCGGAACCTAAAACCATGTTATCCAAATTCCTTCTTTTCTTAATCTTCCGTGTTAATTCCTTTGCCAAGTTTTTTACACAAAATACTTAATCTTCTGTGTTAATTCCTTTTCCAAGATTTTCGCACAAAACATCAATAAGGTATGCTTTTGTTTAGTAGCCAGAAGGAGCGTGCATTTAATTTTTGAGGGTTAGTATTAAAACCTCACAAATTAAGTTAGTCAATGATTCATGCTCTATCAAATCAACATCAAAATGAATGCATTGTAATATTAAGGACTTAGACGTGAGGGACCAAGATGATGACCAACACAATATTGGGAGAAGAGAAAGGGCATGCCATGTTCCTCAAAGCCAACAAACATTTAAGGTACCAAACTACTGAGTCAGAAAATGGTACTCACTTAAAAAGTTTTTTTTTACAAACTTTGGTCTCTAACATTTCAAGTCCAAATCTACTCCTTCAAAGAGTTGTGGTGCTCAGTTAAAAGTTCATTTTGCAAAATCTAGTAAAATATAAATAATTGTCGAGTGCCCATAAGAAATCTAGCTTAAGTTTTAATTTGATGTGGTAATCTTTACTACTTAAATTTGTACAATAAATAATTATTTTAATTAACATTATATTGAAAACCATTACTATTAATCTTCATATTAATATAAAATGGAATTATTTTAATTTTATTTATTTATAAATATATAAATAACTATATAAATCAGTATGCATATTGTATCTATTTATAAATAAATAAATCACCATTCATATTATATATTCTTTACTATTGGGATTTTTTTCAAAATTGTTCAGTCTTTTCGATGATCAATACAAAACAAAAATTTGGAGTCTGGACCCCAAAGCTTGCTTTTGAAATGGCAATGATATAGGTCCATATTGTGCATTATTGGTCAATCTTTGAAAGATAGATGGTTTGAATGTGGAAAGTTAGGGTTGAGAATAAATTGAAACAATGATATATGACAAATCTAAGTCAAAGGCAATGTAGAATACATTCTTGCAGCCCTTTCTCTGTAGAACAGAGTTCTCTCTACTACAACCACAGGTTGCACAGTTGAACAATTGCTAATCACTAAGAATTTAACTGCTCCATACAAAGCCCCACAACAATGAAAAGATCATTGTTGTTGTCTCCGATATGCATTCAAGCTATTTCTTAGTATCCGAGAAGAAGAGAAGTCTATAACACAAAATATAAGAATCAAACATTTTATGATTAATCAATCCAAAAAACAAAATGTTTGGATGGTAATATTTCTTGCAGAGTTATAACTTGAGTACATACCGTTTTGGGTTGACCTTCCAAAAGATTGTTCCAAGGAACAAGGAAAAAATAAATGTGAAGACATACTAACAACATTATAACCTGGACTTTGCCAGTAAGTCCACCATTGCTTCCATAAACATAAATTAAACTTTCCAAAGAATGATTGTGAGTATTGGGTTGCAAAATAAAGATCCTTTGCTCCTCAAGATGGAATGTTGAGCTCTTTCACCAATGCCTGATTCCAATTATATTGCTAAGAAAAGGATGATGTTGGAAAGTGAGCTTGAGGTTGATATCTTCATCTGCTTGTCCAAGGTTGACAGCATTGCATAAACTTTCTCCCATTGAGGATGTGATCTATCATCCACGAGGAATGCGTGAATCTTGTAGTTTACTTCAGTCAGACTGGTATTTTTTTCAGTCCCTATCTTTTATCATTGTCCTCACTTTTGCCACATCATCCACCTGTCAGCTGCAGCATAGATATTTGACAGGAGTATATAAAATCCTGCATTGTCAGGCTCTGACTCAAAAAAGGTGCTTTGCCCCAAGTTCTCCTAGCTGGATATTGCAGTGAATTCTACAAGCACCAAGCAAAGCCCCCCACACTCCAGCATCAAGTTCTAATGGCATATTTTTGATAAAGTTGTACACCTCATCAAGACGAACAGCACGACCAAGGACGTCAACCATGCAATCATAGTGCTCCATCCTAGTTGTGATGCAATAATCTCGAGACATACATTCAAAATATTGCCAACCCTCACCTACTAGGCCTGCATGACTGCAAGCAGACAAAACACAAACAAATGTGATGTGGTTTGGTTTAGTGTGTGTCAATTGCATTTGGTGAGAAAGTTCCAGGGCATCCTTAGAATTTCCATGCATCCCATAGCCTGCAATCATTGTATTCCATGAGACTACATCGTTTTCTAGAAGTTTTTCAAAGAGTTCACGTGCAACATCTATACTTCCACACTTGACATACATGTATGTCAACGAGAGCAGTTACCACAAAAACATCTAACTAAAGTCCATTCCTAATTATATAATCATGGATCCGTTTTCCTTCATGTAGAGGTGCTAAATGGGCACATGTTGGGAGCACACATGTCATGGTAACAGAGTTGGGTTGGACACCTGCAAGTTGCATTTCATGAGAAGTGTCAAGGCCTTAGCAGCATGTCCATTCTGAGCATAACCAACAATTCCATGTGACTACATCTCGTTTAGATATTTTGTCAAACGATGCAGCTGCAACTTCTATATTCCCACATTTGGTATACATATCTATAAGGGCAGTTCCCACAGAAACATCTGATTCCAATCCACTTCTGATAATGTACCCATGAACCCTCTTGCCTTGTTCTGGATCTACTAAACAGGAAAATGCAGGGAGCAAACTTACCATGGTGATTAAGTTGGGTTTTACTTGAGCAAACTTACCATGGTGATTAAGTTGGGTTTTACTTGAGAAAATTGCATTTTACTAAAGAGTGTAAAAGCCTCATTTGCATCTCCTTTCTAGGCATAACCTGCAATCATTGCACTCGAAAAGCGTCCTAGTAAACTCTATGTTCCCACATTTAGAATACATGTCTATAAGGGCAGTTTCCAAAAAACCATTTGATTCAAATCCACATTTGATGATGTAACTATGAGTCCACATGCCTTGTTGGAGATCTCCTAAATGAGCACTTGCTGAAAGCACACTCACCATGGTGACTGAGTTGGGCTTCATGTCTGTCAATAGCATTTGATAGAAGACTTTCAAAGCTTCTTCGGCATGTCCATTTTGAGTATACCCTGAAATCATTGTGATTCCATGAAACCACATTTGTTATAGAAAGTCTATCAAATAATGCTCATGCAACCTGTAGATTCCCACACTTAGCATGCATAGTTACAAGGGAATTCCCCACAGAAACATCTAACTCAAGACCACTTTGAATTATATAATCATGGATCCACTTGCCTTGTTCTAAAGATCCTAAATACCCGAAGATGACAACACATTCACAATGGTAACAGAGTCAGGTTTCAAGTATGCAACATGCATTCTGTGAAATAGGGACAATGCCTTCTCTCCATATCCATTCTGAGCATACCCTGCAATCATGGAAGTCCACGAAATCATATTTCTCTGAGGCATTTCTTCAAATACTCTGCCTGCACTTTCTATATTCCCACATTTGGCACACATGTCTAGAAGAGCAGATCCAACAAAAACATTAGACTCAAACCCATTTACAATTATATAACTATGAATCTGATCAGCTTGCTGCAAGTAAGTTAAATGGGAAAATGCAAGAAGCACACTCGCAATGGTAACTGAATTGGCTTTTACGTCTTAACAGTGCATTTGATTGAAGAGCATCAAGGCCTCACTAACATGCCCAAGTTTGGGCATATCCTGCTATCATTGCATTCCATGAAACCACATCCCTCTGAGACATTTTGTCAAACATCTGGCGTGCATTCTCTAAACTCTCCCACATTTCGCATACATGCCTATGAGTATATACCCCATATAAACATCCGATTCAAATCCATTTCAACAATCGGATCATGGATCTCCTTGCCCTGTTCCAAATCCTATAAGCCCGTACACGCCCTGATTGCAAAGAGAAAGGTGAACTTGTCTGGCTAAATCCCTGATTCTTGCATTTCATAATAAAGTTCAAGTGTTTCCTGCCAGAGTCCTTTCCTACTATAATCCCTTATAACTGCATTCCATAAATAATCATTATGTTTACGCATTCTGTCAAATATATTTCATGCATTCTCCCAGCCATCCCAAGTACCATATAAAGTTACAAGTTTGGCAACCAAAACTATGTTATGTGCAAGTCCACTCATCAATATCTGGGCATGGATTTGTTGGAGCTCATTACACGCCTGTAAAAGAGAAGATAAGCCTTTGAAGCCGAGTGAGTAACCTCCACATACTGCGCTGATTTCCTTGGTTTGCGATTCCTGGTTTAGATTTTGAGCAGTTTGTTCTTCAATAACATCAACAGTAGTGAAGATAGAATGACGGATATCCAGACAAAAGGGGATGTGATAATACTTATGGATTCTTATTATTCAGTGAGAAATGCAGCTATGAATATGAGCCAATTCCATGATTCCCTACGCCTAAAATATTACTAAGTTTCCTGGTATCATTAATAAAGTACGCCATGAATGATTTGGTTCAGCTTAAAGCAGCAAGTCTCGTGTAATGCAATAATGCCTTGAGTAGTAAAGGAGGAGTGGCTGGAGAAATGTTCTCTGCTGCTATGCAGAGATTAGAATGCAGTAAGCATGTAATCTGCCATGCCACCTGCCACCGGGACAAACAATCAACCCACCTACCACCGAGACAAACAATCAATCGTGTAAAATGTCAGATTGTGGTCCAGGTCGATGATTTTTTGAAAATACGTGAATGATTCTTATTGGACAGAGGGACGACCACAATTGAGAACTGTGTCAAAAACCCAACCTCGGAGAAAGACGTCTTCGACGTAATTAACATGTAAGATAAGATGTGGCTTGGACTCAGTGTGCTGAGAGCCAATGCCATCGTTTGAATTATGTGTTAACCTAGATGCTTAATCTTTAAATCGTGACAAGACTTGGCCACTCGATAGTAAAAGCCAACACAGGTGTTGTACAAATACTTGACAGGTAGCCAGTGACATCTTCGTGGCCATATATGTGGACAGTGGTAAGAAGCAATGTTGCTTTAATATAGACTAATTGCCAACTCTTTTGTAATATAAATAAATCCAGTTGTAATCTTTAACTCATCCATCGAGTTTGTCAACTATAAAAGAAAGAGGACTTGCTCAGATGAATTAGGGTAAGCTTACCAGTTAATTTGCTATTTTTTTATAGACAGGTGCATGGGTGATCGATAGATTCTCTTTTCTCTCAATAGTAAAAGCGATGGAACTCTTTAGTTATTTCAGTATGAGTATGATTGAACCCAAAGGTTTGAAAGGAATCTCTTTTATTTATATTATTCATTGTATGTAAGGCGCAACCCTCAGATCTGTCTGCTTCGCATACATGAGCTCTTACCCTCCGTTACGATTTTGTGGACGTGGTCATTGACCATTGTTTTAGAAAGTTAAGAACATATATTCAAACTTATGTAGTGTGCTGTTTTTCGTTTTTGTTTGTTTAAATCTAATGATACGGGAATAAGAGTTGAACCTTCCGAGTGTTGTGTTTCAAATTCTATGTGTTTGGTGATTAGGTTTGGTTTGATGAGAAAGGGAGGCCAATTAGGGGACAACTCTTTCAACTATTAAACGTTGAAGATGTAATTATATATTATTCTAGTAAGGTATTATTTTTAAGTTCAATGGTTTAAAGCTGTTTACTTTAGTGAGGATATGGCTCTAGAATTTCAACTCCGTTGTGTTTATATGTATGTTTTTTTTATGAAAGATGAGAAGCGAGGAAGCCAAGTAAGTTTATAATAGTACTTTATCCTTTCACTTGGGATAGTTTAAGTGGAAAGACTTGAATTGCTTTAGATGGTATTATTCCCTTTTAAAGAAAGGCCTTGCAATAAAGTTAATTAATATGTTGATATTATTCTCTATGAAAGAGATTTGAGGATAAGAAAAATGAATTGTTGTAGTTGCACTTTGCATATTTGTAACCTTTTATTTAATAGAAATATTAACAATTTTGGTGGACATAGCCCCTAGTTAGAGGTGAACCACGTATATTGGTGTTCCTTTATAATTTGCATCTTATGTGTTTCATATATGTTTGTTTTTAATATTTGTAAAATGTATGATGATATTTATTTTACATGTGGTTTCAATTAAAAGAGTATAGTTTGTAGCAAATGATATGTGCATGTGTGTTTTCAGTTTTGTTTAGATGATAATGTTATTGAGACACTACTTAACTTTTAGCTATTTGTTTAGGACTAGGGTCTTATTCACAATTGAGTTTATTGCAAACTTACCATTACTTGGTTTGTGTAAATCCTTTTTAAGAAGATAATGAAATAAGGTTCGGTGTAATGAATTAAGACCCTACCTGCTGAAATGCGCCTACGTTTATTTGTTATAAGTAGATAGTTTTGTTGATTTAACTTAATAAGGCGAATACCGAGGTTGTATGGTAAATAGATAAAGTGAATATTCTTCAAATAGCTAGTACCTTAGAATCATTACAAAAAACACTTTTCCACAGAAACAATGTTGTAAGCCTACGGAAATCAAAGGCATCTAGTTCTTAGAGATCCAAAACTCCATCGTTTTCAGTGAAGGCCAAATCCCCATGAATTGACTTATTAAGCCCTTCTCACTCAAGGAAAGGGCCTTCATTCTTGAAGTAGCTGAATGATCTGTATGCGAGGAGTAGTTGCACGCCTCACAAAGATGATCACTTGGATCTCAGAGAATGAAGGAGGAAGCAAGGATTCAACCAAATCCTTGAAGGCGTCATCCAAGAGGCGTCTTCTCTCCTCCAGGGAGGATCCGGAGGAGGAGCCATGCCTGCAGGTAACCGAACGGGCTTCCAGCATTAACCCTAGATCGTAGTTGCTCGTAGGCTCGAAAAAAAATACAAAATATTTCTAAAAAAATTGCTACCATTACCATTGTTAGTATTGTACCTTCACTTTTATTTCCATCACCATGTGAGTGGTCTAATTAGACAACTGTGTGACGCTGACATCGATGGACAGCTGGAAGTGTAGATTGTATCATAGTTCTTTTAGCAACTCCTCTAATGAGATTAGGTGAAAAACCAAGAAGTTGCGATATGTTTATTAGTGATTCTGATAGGGCTATCTTATGTAACGCCATGTTAGGATTTTCTCTCTCCTCCATGTGGCATAAGCATTGTGGGTGGATTAGGATAGATAGCACTCCAACCTCATTTTTCTTTGAATTTTTTCTTTTTCTCGTACACTGTTAGATTTGTTCATTGCTCGCCATGATTCTGCATACCCAGTTTTCATTTATTGGAGCTCATATGAGCCAGCCTTTGATGATGTATGGTCAAATGATTCACATGTTACCATTATTAGTAGGAGTCGTCTAACTAGGGGACGATTTTGACTTTTAGGCTAATTTTCAGCCGGAATTCTATGAATTTAACCCACAAAATTTATAATTCATGTTGTTTGTTGGGCGATTTTAAGCGCAAAAATGAAATCAAGTGACACAAAACCCCCAACACCCACACTTTGTAATATCTAGCAATGTTTTTACGCGTTTTGAAAATTTTGTGAAGATTCATGACCAAAAACTTGTTAGCTTTTAATCCCAAGAGCATGTTAGTGGTCTAATCGGACAGGTCTAATTAAAGATTTGATAATATTTTCATTCTCTAACTTAACTTTCACCCTCCCTAATTTAGTTAACCTTATAATGCATTTTTAAGTAGAAAAACAATGTATTGTCATTCTCTAACTTAACTTTCAACCTGATATATTTAGTTAAATGCAACATAGAAAGAATGTTATGTGAAATGAGACAAATATAAATCCATCACAACCCAATAGTGAAATTGGGTTCTATTTTTAGGTTACTTAACTTTCAATTGGTTAAATTTAATTAACCTTGCAATGCAATATAGAAATAATGTTATGTGAAATGAAACAAATATAAGTCCATCACAACTAATAGCGAAATTGGGTTCTATTTTTAGATTGGGTGGTTGGGGAAGTCCGTTATCACGGTAAAACCTATATATATAATCCATCACAACTAAAAGCAAAATTGGGTTTTATTTTTCGGTTGGGTGGTTAAGGCAGTAGCAGTAATATATATATATATGAATGATACCTACATGAATATCATAATTTTTAGTTAATGACAAACTAACAATGAAATAAAAAATTGGATTTAACTCAAATTAAGTAAAATAATTAATATACTCAAAAATTTAAAAAGTAACAAAAATCTTTTAATATAAAAAATATAAAAAAGTAAAATAGATTTATCTTTATTAATATTTTTATGTATTGATTTATTTAATTAATTTATTGAGATAAAAAATTAAACATAATCTTGAATTAGCTTTACTTATATACATAAATATATCTAAAAATGTATTTTCCAAGTCTTTAATTGTTGGTTTAAGTTGTTTGACTTGTCATGTGGAATCCAAAATAGTTGAGGAAGTGTAAGCATTCTCGTGTTCCAATTACTAGAATATAAGCCTAATCATTACAACATAAGTTGTTTTTTTATATTGAGGAAGTGTAAGCATTCTCGTGTTCCAATTAATGGAATATAAGTCTAATCATTACAACATATTTTTTTTTTATATTTATGGGTATTTTATTAATTATGTTTTCTTATATTGATGGGTATTTTATTAATTTCATGTTAGTAGGTGTTTAGTTAAAAGTTTATATAGATAGATTTATTATATACAAAATATCATGAAAAAATATCTCTTAGATTTCATTTGGAAAGTTTTTTTTAAATAGCCATTTTCCTTTGTTGCACTTATGTGTAAAGTACATATAAATTTAATTTAATTTTTCAACATTAATTACAATTTAATGTGTACATTTATATAAATTTTACAAGGTTTGGTTTGTGTCTTTCTCTTCTACCTCATTTAAGGGTATTAGGTCATAGGACACGATAATTTGCTCACAATATAGCTTATGAGCTTCTTTATCATTCTGAAATGTCTTCTTGAAGAAATCCCATGGGAAGAGAACATGATTATGCTTATCATTGATGGGACGAGGAATGAGGGTTGGGTTGGAAAAATCAAATCTCACTCGACCTAGTGTTCAAAGTATTTAGATTGTTTCGCACAATCTAGAGCAACCGATTAAGACATATCATGGGGTATGCCTATTTGGTCATATTTGCATAGGAGGAGAGTGACATCGGTGGGTCATAAACATATAAAGATTGCAAGATCTAATGATCCACATTTTGTTTCTTTTATTTATTAACAACTCTTTTATGCATACGACAAATACCCAAATAATGATGAGGTGCCTCATTGCATTGCTAGAATGATTTATGCTTAGTTTCTAGAGCACATGGACCCTATTTATTGAAGTACATGATCCAAATTATATGGTGATGGTAACATTCATTCATATATATGACTTAACACCATGTGAAATGTGGGGTCTAGTGAACCAACCCCTTGTTTTGTAACTCACCCTTGCATTGCTCACTTTTGAAAAAGCTAGGCATTACATCCCTGTCAACATTTGTGTCAAAGTATCTTACTAGTGAGAGTGTGGGGTTGCTTTGGTAGAGGTATGAATCAACCCAAGGAAGAGGCCATGATCACTAAATGCATATTTTATTGAGTTTGTAAAACATTCAAATAATGTATTAAAAGTTATGGGTCAATCAAATCCCAAGTGATATGCATATACTTGATGAGATATATATGTAAAAGTCATTACTTAACAAATACAACGAGGTACATATATATACAAATAATGCTATCATTTTTTTTAAATTGAGAAAGTCAAAATCTATATGCTTAGTCTTGATATCCATTTACACATATTTATTCAAATGCATTCCTCAATACGAAACACTTCATTATTAAAACACCCTTTGATCACCATAATGGCATTAATGTAAAGGTATAAATAATTTCTAGAATATCAAGTTTTAAATGTCATTTATTTATGTAATTTTAAGTTGAACATCTCATATTTTTTAGTGCAATCTATTTACATGTATACACATCTTGCCTTTAGTTAAATATTCTACTTATTCATTGTCGAGGCAGTGGCCACATAATATCCACAAACACATAGGTATCTCTATTTAAAGTACAATGTTTGAAACTCACTTTTTCATAAGAAGACTTTTAAAGCTCAAGATTTGTTTTCATAAACTTATATTAACTTTCATTATCACTTTTCAAACGACATAAGATCATGACTCGAATGGAACGAGGCCATAGTTTATACTTTTAACTGCACCATAATTGTTTAAGCCTGAAGGAATATAAATTTTGAACTATTTATTATGAGTTATCTTATTAAAAAAACTCAAGTTTCAAAGCCAACGCAAACATAAATACTGTACAAAGTTTGCACTATCACAAGCCTAACAAGACATTTTCCCATTTCTTTTTTTGGGAAAATATAACTATCTCCTTATAGTTCCTATGTAAAAAATTGTCTAATTACAACCAATTCTTATGTCAATAATTGTCTAACTACAACTTCATTAGGTTTGATTGATTCTTGGTTTCTAGTTTCCAAAAGTTTTGAATAAGTGTGATCATATGTAGATCTATTTTCAATGCGACAATGAAATCTAACCTATACTTATATTGTTTTCTAATAATAAACTTATAACACATACTCTAATAAAAATCAATGCAGCTATATCTTTGAACTTCAAAGCAACAATTGTATTCATCTAATCATCATTTGAGTTAGAAATTTAGTCCTCTTACTTTCATGGTACCAATGTTCACTACAAATCTTGATTCCCAACAAGAGTATCTTAGATACTCTTGTACCACTATCTTCTTTTATTTTAAGGTAAGTAAAAAACAACGAGTATGGCATTCAAAATTGCATGACACCCCATATAGGAATGCATCTTAAGGAATTATTTTACTAGTTCGATAGGAGAAAAAACAATGGTTCCCATTATGCTTTCTATTTCAATAGCAATTATTGCAAGCACATAATACAACCCAACAATGAATGTTGAGGGCTAGAGAAGTGTCAAGATTCAAATGTATCAAATAAAGGAGACAATGGATAACAATGCGTTAGAAGGAATTTATTTTATGGGTGTTAGTGCATCTTGGTAGAGAAGCATATGTTGCTTGCAATTGTGCATCCTTGGGGTTGTTGAGGCACAAGGAATTATGCCTCTAGCACACATGCAAGGTAAAGTTCGTCATCCCAATTAATTATATTGATGAATTAAAGATCAATGTAGTTCTATTAGATGTGTGTGGTATCATATTTGACAATCCATGTCTATGAGATCGAATTGTTAGCTACAAAAATTACGACATGAACTAATGACAACTAGTTAAAGATCACCCAACTTACTCATCGATGGATCAAAAAGGCCCAATGCTCTCAGTGTTTTTTTTTTCAAAATTACAAACACTAATTAAAGCTAGTTTTGTTAGTCATATACCCTAATTACGTCGAAGGTGTTAAACAATGGAGACGGTAGTCTCAAGATTCCTCGCCGCTCCATCAAATTGCATTTGGACATGTGTCTTGGTGATTGGCGAATGGCGTTTGAATAGGTGTCTCACGTATTTGTACAGTTGTCTGGTGTGTTTGGAAATGATTCCCCTTTGTGGTGATTTAGGGTTTGGACGGTGTCAAATTGCAAAGTAGAGATTGTCGGGTATACTCAATCTGCATTTTATAGGTTTGAAATCTTGTATGTTTTTAGGATCGTTAAACTTTTTACAGGTTTCATGCATACTATTAATTCACTATTTTGATGGTGGATTGTGAATTTTTTACAGGGCTTATGTTCCCATTCGCGAAGCCATGGCGAATATTGCGATCGAACTTCCTCCTAAAGGCGGATTCAGCTTGATTTGTGTAGGAGAAATGAAATGATCGCGAACAAAGGTGTTCAACCTCCTTCGTTCCACAAGAAGGGAATGACCATTGTAGGTCTCATTTTCCATGCCAGTTCCACTGTTACTGTTGAACAACGTATCTTCATTTGCTTATGTTGTGTGTTCCCTTATTATCTTCGGTATCTGATGTTCTCTAGCAATTTATTGAACAATTATATTAGATTTATTTTACATCTACGAATGGTCCAAAAGGGGCTTGGAGTGTAAGAAGATGAAAGTGGTAAATGAGCATTCATGAAACATTAAAAGGATTGGAAAACTAGCATATGGGATTTTTTTTATTGGAAAATATATATTTAAATAAAGATACGGATAATATGGGGTTTTTACCAATCGAAGGAAGGGCCATACCAAAATCGTGAGAGATATTCACAAAAAAAATATTTGTTAGTGCCACTCACATGCACTGGAACTAAAGAATTAATGTGACAGGAACTCATTACCTATATAATCCTATGCTTTCTACAAATATCTCATTATATGTTCCAGCAAGGGTGAAGTAAACAAGTTGTGGCAGAGGTCGACGTCCACCATAGATGAAGGCGAGCATTGCAGAGCCGAAGAGGAAATAAAGTTGTGCTATTTATTTTCACTGTAATCATGATGGATCGTTTTTATTGTGTTTTTCTATATGGATTTTTTATCCCAAGTTAAAAACAATTGATTGCTTTGTACTTATACTCAATTCCAATTACATTGAATCAATCAAGAAAGCTTCATTCCAAGAGAGAGTTTATCTATTAAGGAACTTTGAAATAATGGTGTTGTTGGGTATAGATACCTCTTTTATTGTAATAAAACCCCTTTATTTGGAGACGTGCTGTAATTTTGATAAAAATCAGTAAAGGCCAGGGTGTTTAATTGTCATCGGGTTGACTAGGTCAAGTGATCTTGAAATATAAATAGAAGCTTAGGTTCATATTTACATCTCAATTTTGTACCTCATTATGTCATGATATTGTGAGGGGTTTAATATACGAGGTGATATTATTGTTCAACAGTTTGCAACCGTGTAACAACATAATCCTTTTAAGAGCCAAGAACTCAAATGTTCAATTGAGTATTGTCATGGTAATAGGGTTCCCACTTTACACTGCATCTTTCTTGTGATGTTTCTTTATCTCGCTGCTTTTAACTGAAACACATCAAATGATTGATAGTACTTATATCAGTTGACACTTCAATGCTATGGGCTGTGATGTTTGAGATCTATTACTTTTGATGATTGTCATTAGTTTATGTTATTGTGTTTTAGATATGGAATTATAGAGCAGAAAATTCTTGTTTATTTAGATCAGACTTAGTGTTTTTTTAACATGTAAGGAAGCACCCCAAACTCCAGCATGTAAGCAAAGGTAATATATCTCTCATGGGTTACAGCCTTAAGAAAAATTGGCTCACAAAGAGTGAAGCATGTCATAAGTGGGATTTCAACTTGGGTGGAGAAAATAACATTTCTCCTCCCCAACCACCTGAGTGAGACCCAATTGACAGATCTGACTTACTATTTGCTTGATCAGGTTTTGATTCATTATCTGTTATTGAATTTTTCTTAGCAACAATTTATTAAAATACTCTGTTGATATAGAGATTTTTTTATATATTGTTTTTTTGTGTAAATTGGGTTATCATGGTCTTGGTTTTGGTCGTTGCTTTGAGTAAATATGATAGTGTAGCTAGACCTAACTCACAGACCAGACTTACTTTTAGGCTTGATCAGGTTTTGATTCAAAATTTGTTATCATAGTTTTTTGAAACACTCCATTGCTATAGAGATCTATTTGTTACATATTGGTTTCATGTGTAACTTGGGTTATCGTGGTTTTGTTATAAATCCAGTCATGAGTAGGAGTTTAGATATTGTCAATATTCAAATATTAACAAGTGATGTACAACGTTGGGGGTTCCCTAAAATCGAAGAACAAGATAGTTAGAATAGTTAGAATAGTTAGTTTCATAAGGGATCTTTGGGAGCTATTGGTACAAAACTTGAAGTTCGCTAAAGAGAGAGTGCAGGATCAAAAGGTTTGGTTGGGTTGTTTCTTGGTTTCCAAGGACTAAAAGTTGTCAATAATCCCACCAATATTCAGGAGGTGTATATTTATGAACTGCCCAATTGCAAGTTGGATTAAGTTTGGGTTTACTAGAGAGGGTTAGCTGTTAAAACTTGCTACATAGGATTTCCTGCAGTGGGTTCCCTAACTCAACCTGGAAGAAATCCTAAGGCAGTTTTAAAATACACCTTTTTTAGATAACTTTCTTGATTCTATGGGGTAATTTTGTTTTTTTTAAGTAGATTTAGCATTTCTTCCTAATTCGAATTACTTCATGCAACACCAAACCGAATAAATGATGTTATTGTTTTATACAGTTAAGACACTAAATCAAACATGGTTAAATGCATGTTTTCTTGTGGCTCGACAGTTCAAAATCACAAGAAAATGGCCGAGTACTTACACTTTAACCTTTGGGTTTTTCCTTGCCATATCTTTGTTCCACTATATGTACCATCCTCTCCGGTGGGTGGCGTTAGGTGCCATACTTGTAGTTATTCTACCTATATTGCTAAAGAGTTGTGTGGTCATTTGTAATTTCATGCTGGATGTCAATGTGTCGATGCTTGTTTTAGGTAATTGATGTAAAACCTATAGAAGATTAGGTCTGCTTGAAAGCTTTTTCCTTTGCATGATTAATTTTATTATGGGTGTATATAATATATTTAAATGGGCTTAATGGGATTGAAACAATTGCGGGCACTATTGTATTAGGGGATTATTTGGAAGGAGGTACCATTGTATTCATGTTTAAATTGGTTGAATGGCTCAAATGCAGATCGAGTGACAAGGTGAGGCTAATTTTATTGTAATCCCTAGTAGATAATTAAGTATTGCAAATTGATGTTTGGCATTTTGTCAACAATTCTACTTTGCATTTCCTACCAAGCTCAAGTAGAGATTTTGTTTGTTATGAATTAAGATCTGCAAACAACGTTTGTTGAAGAAACTAGAGAAAAAGTATCCATGAAGGATGTGGCCATCAACACGGCTTTGTCTATCAAAGAAACGGAGATGATACCACTAGATGGAATTGTCATTTCTAGAAGTAGTTCACTAGATGAAAGTAGCTAGGAAGGAGAATCCTTAGCGGTTGAGAAAGAATTTGGGGCCAGTGCATGGGATGGCACCATGAATTTGACAGGTAACATCGCAATCTCTTTCCATTCATTGGGTTCATCTATGGTCAAAATATTCTTAATGAGTGATGGGATTCAAGTGGTCCATTTTCAAAATAATTATTGTTTTTTGAAAAAAAAATTGAAAGACAGGTTTCAATTGATAATCATCTTTCTTTTATGTTTCTTTTTTGTCCAAAAAATATACATTTATTATTTATTGAAAAATTTGGACAAAAAGATATACAACATACCTAGAAAAATTTGTTCAATATAAACTAGAGAAATTACAACTCAGGTACCTTATCAGCCAAATAAATTACACCTAAAGTTCATATAACTGAAACTTGCTTTTGAATTTTGGATTTCTCACAATTAATTATTTTAAATTGATAGATTTTCAATATTTTTGAACCTATTCATTGAAATAAATGAGATATGAATAAATGTTAAATTATTTTGGACAAAATTAGTCACAGTAAATTTTCTTGGTACTTGTTCTCGTTTTCAGTTTTTTGTGATCTTGTTATCTTAACTCAACATGAATATCCAATAAGACCTACAATATTTGCATAGATATTCTCATCAAGAATCCATAAAGGTTGTGTTTTGATATTGATTCCTTGTATTATGCATGCAATCAAACAAGGCTTCCAAGACCTTGGAGTGTCGTCTTTGCAGGCTGCTCACAACAATTGCAAATCGGTACTTTTGAGATTGGAGGTAATTCTTCATTGTTGCTACAAAACCAAAGAACTTGCAGAAAAGAATAATAACATGAAACATTCTATATTTGGCTTAGTTCTAATTTAGTTATTTTATGTACATGCATGCCCATTTTATTGGACACTCACGACAATTGCAAATCGAGACTTTTGAGATTGTAGGCATTTCTTCATTGTTGCTACAAAACCAAAGAACTTGCAAAAAATAATAATAACATGAAACATTCTATCTTTGCCTTGGTTCCGATTTAGTTATTTTATGTACATGCATGCCCATTTTATTCCTTTTTAGTGAGCTAAATGCAATTTTGATGTGTTGGGTACACATGCATATAAATATGTTGTTTGCAAGTAATTTGCATAGTTTCTTTTTCTTATTAGCATTGTTGCACCTAGAGTGTATTACCTCCCACAAAAGTTTTATTGGTGTTGATTGCAATATGTTAAATAATAAAAGTTATAGAATCTACCATGAACTTTAGGTTATTTTTTGTTATGGTACCATTAAAATTATGTAATCTTCTAGGATCCTGGGCGTTAAATAATTATTTTATTGACACTTTTCTCATCAATTCAGTTGTACTTAGAATCTGGTTATTGGTCCTGTGGGTCTAGGTATCCACTTGAAAATTTCTATTGGATAAGTTGTAATTTTTTTGCTGATTGTAACAGTCTTTTGGATACACATGCTATCCTTGTTTTCAAGCCCGAGAAAGATTATCCAAAGTGTTGAATATCATCTTGCCTTAATCAATTTTGCATGAGTCGAATTCTCCAATTCCCTATGGTATTATAGCATGTCTCTAGGGGCTTATCGGCCTATTTTTTCAATGGGATTCTCTCCTATTTGAGTGGTCTCTTCCATCCTTCCTTCTCTTGACACGGATATGCAACTTAGTGATGAGTCTTCTTCCAAGGAGATATCCATTGATGAGCTTTCTTCAAGTGTGTTGTCCAGTGATGAACTCTCTCTAGATGTGTGCATGGCGATGGGCCCTTTCTAGATCATTTTCCCTTCCTCTACAGCCATTATTGGCAATTTCATGGCCACAATCAGTCGAGGTTTGGAAATTTCATGGACACCTTAGACACTCATTTTTCATAGGGCCACTCTCACAGACATAGTATAGGTCACAAAAAAATAGACAATGTGTTTCATACGCGCTGCTTCATAGCTTAAGTGCACAGATTTTTAATATATGAAGAGGTTGCACAACCACATATTGAAGTTGATTGTTGAGCCACTACTTTTTAATGTGATAGATGCAATGGTGGATAGTTGGTATATTTGGCCTTGCCATTTGTCTTATTCGCTTAGTTATTAAGAATGTTAAAGGCATCAACCTTTATGTTGGTTTATTGTGAAACCGATTTCCTTATTCCTAAGGAATTAGAAGTTTCTAGGATGAAGGAACGTCATGAAAACTTCAATATTTTGATCCCGAAGATATGCACAAGAGTATACCTTGCATAGAATTAGTTCATGGATGACTTGACTTTGATTTTTGCCAAAATTATGAAGTTGGACCCTCCAAGTTCGATGGAATTATTCAGACTGAAATTGTATAACTACTTGGTAAATTCTCTTCCCTTGGAGAGATGGATGGGAGATTTCATATGTATCATAAAACAAGGAATTCGAGGATGAAAGAACATCCTTGAAACTTCATTTTATTTTTGTTGAAGACTTGCACATGATTATACCTTGCAAAGTAGTATACCTTGCACATGAGTATACATTGTACAAGTATTTGGTAAAATCTCTTCCCTTTGATAGAGGGTTTGAAGTTTTTTTTTCTCATATCTAAGAATAAAGTATTAATTTCCAATTTATTAATTTAATGTAATATGATGTTCTCTCTGGTTATGGCATACAGGTATGTTCTTACATTTTCTTCAATAACAATCTTGTAGCATAGCTTATCGAACAAATTTTTGGATTTAAAATCAATAGGAGTTAATATATGCTCAGCTTTGACTTTGGCATTGGCATCAAGGCTGTCAACGACCAGGTTCCATCCCACGCAGACCATAATCTTCATCGACTTTAATTTCACCAACATTATCTTGACAAGCACGTTGGAATTCAAATTCAAGGGACCGTTGGTCTTCTGCTATTGCTCTTTGAGTGTGGAGGCTACGACCTTGGTAACCCGCGTGTTTTGAGAGACACATCCAAAATAATGGTGTTCTTGAGGCCCGTAGAACACTGACAGGGCACCTGTGCAAATCTCTATGCCCGAATACAAAACCGAACTCTCACGTTCCCGCCCGAAGGAGGAGAATATACTGTCTTTCTCAGACGCAAGACTAAACTTGGGAACCAACGGAAAGCTCAGGTTGTCATTCTCATATTCACCTACATTTTTCTCAACATCTTTCGTCGTTGGGTACACTCTGCACTGATTATCTGTTATCCTCCCAAACAGCTTAGAGCCAGGAACAAAAATGAGGGTAACCAAAATAGGTTCACGAGATTTTATCATGGTACTGTCGATCTCTACCTTTACTTGATAAGTCTCTCTTGAGTGGAGTCTTCAATTTTCGATTCGCAGTGAATTATGTTTTGGTACAAACGCAGGGTTTTACCCTCGGCCATTGTAAAATTTATATATATTTTGATTTACAGGTTCTAGCGAGGGTTTTATGAACTGAATCTCAGAATGTTACCCTTCGGTTCACGTCGGTTCTATCGAGGGTTTTATGGACTGTGGATGAATGGACTGTTTTAATAATGTGTATTTTAAATACAGAGTTTCGAATGTATGATTTACTCATATAGTTTTCAAATATTATAACTATTGGACTTGAGGTAATTTGTAATGTGTATTTATAACTATTGGAATTGAGGTAATTCGTAATGTGTATTTATAACTCATCTTTGCTACCTTTTGCCTTTCATCTGATCATCTGATTTTTACTGGTCTTTTTTAGAAAGCTCTCTCAGATTTTACGTTTACGTAGGCTTCGAGCAGCCCAAGAATCCTTCATTTTGTCCTTGGATTTTTACACAAGGTTAGAACTCAAGGTCCCCAGCACAAGTAGCCCATTGACTAAAAAACATTTGAATTATTGTCACAAGAGTTAGCTATGCCCGTGCTTCTGCTTGGAAAAATATAATTTCTTTGATTATTGGATTGCGTGAATATGCACCATCAATTGCCATTCAATTTGTTTTGTATTTAGGATCTACAACAATTGTGCACCCTTATAAGTTGGATTTAGAATTTAAGAAAAGATTCAATTGCATTTAGGTTTGGTAAAAATAAAGCATAAATCCTCCCTTATGTTTATATTTAGAGTTTAAGAGCTCACATTGTCTTGTTTTAACTTTTTATCTGGACTTCTGCAATATTTGGATGGAAGGAAGCATTGAACGATTTCTTTCATATTGGATTTGATCTTTTTTTAAGTTCAATTTAGTGGTGCAAAGAACTTGATGGTTCAAATAGCTTGATTTTCTTATTCGTTGTGAGCATTTTTTTAAAGATGGTACAAAGAATTTGATGTTTTTAGTACCATAAGCATTTCTTTTAATATGTGTTTGTGTAGTCTCTACTTTTGACACTATCTTTAATTTGTTTTGTAAAATGCAGAAATATGTTGCACTCAAGGTTCAAAGAAGTGCACCAAATTACATATGGGTGACATTGGATGAAATTTCAATTCTCAATCAAATTTGTCATGGGCATCCCAAGGACATAAAATGTATTGTCACATTGCTTTATCATTTCAAACATAGTGGACCCAATGGACAACATGTTTGTTTGGTATATGAGTATTTCAGTGAAAATTTGCTTTCTATGATTAAGTATTATGATTACAAGGGCATGCCTCTGAAAATGGTTAAGAATATTTGTTATTATACCTTTATAGGATTGGACTATTTGCATCATCAACATTTTATTAGTTATACTAATTTGAAACCAGAAAATGTTCTTCTTGTATCCACCATTGACTCTTCAAAGGACCCTTGGAAAAATGGAAAACCTTTGATACTTCCTCCTCAAAAGGATAACAAAATCCAACTGTCGTTCAATTCCACATTTAGAAAGAATCCATTTATTTTTGCAACTTTAAAGGAAACCAACCTCCCATCTAATTTTGCAAGACAAAAGGAGCCATTAATTTTTTTAGCCCCATAGGCAATGGTGAGCTTTAGTAATGTGGGTTTAACCAATAATCAAAAGAATGCATTGAAGAACAAAGAAAAAAAGTTATATCTTTCTAACACAAGAAAATAGTCAGTGACAGATGTCTAAGAACCAAAATATTACATAACAGAGAGTGCCAGGACAAAAATTCCAGTTGATAGTGGCGTAAAAGAAAGGACAATGTAGAAAAGTTTGTACTCCTCAAAAGGATGAAACTCGATGTTAGGAGGAAGATATTGACGTCAAGAAGTCTGAGATGTAAAATAGTTGACTTTGGAATTCTTGTTGGACTTATAAAAAATTTACCAATGTCATTCAGAAAAGACAGTATAGGGCTTCAGAAGCTATAATTGGTGATGGTTACTCCACATCTGCAGATATGTGGTATTTTGCACACATGACCTTTGAACTTGCTACTGGTGATGTACTATTTGATCCCCATAGTGGGGGAGCATTTAGCAAGGATGAGGTAAGAAAATATACCCCTTTAATTTTTCCCATTGTTCTTGTTCAATAGTTAAAACCATATTATCTATTTTTGTTGAATTCCTCTAGTTTCTAACCTATAGTTTCTACTACATTTATGTTTAGGTACACCTGGAGTTAATTATGGAGCTTATTTGTGTTGGATTTAAAGGCAAAGTTGGAATTCGAAGAATTGATATACAACATGACACATTTATGTTTAGATACACCTGGCGTTAATTATGGAGCTTATTTGTGTTGGATTTAAAGACAAAGTTGGAATTCAAAGAATTGATATACAACATGATAGGTATGGGTGGTGGTATAACATCATTTACTATCCCTTAATAACTAATATAGTTAAAACTCGACAAGGTGTAATAAAAGTTGGCAAAGCCAACCTATCAATATTACTGTGACTTGTTATATGTTTAGTTTCAATCCGACAGTTTAATTGTGTAAGTTGTTCATAATTGTTGTTTCCAAAAGAGGTTTGTCTAGCAATTAAATCTAGAACAACTTATTAACCTGGAAAACAGATACACACATCCCTCTGCATGGGTTCATGTGGAACATTTCTCGTTTTTTTATTATTATTTTTACTCTGGATCAATGAACGTAATAAATTCTTGGAGTTAAACAATTTATTACTGCACATAGATGAGTTGGGTCATTCCTACAATGTCTTCTAGAGGGAAGATTGCCTCTTGTTTTGTGGGATTCACCAAATTTAGTAGAGAGAATCTTGTAAGGCCACTCGAGGTACGTAAAAGTTCTGATTTAATGCCTGAATTAGCATTGAGGTTTGCCAGAATTTCCAAGTGGGAACTTGTAGTCTTGGTGGCAATATCATGTGCTTCATTGTTGTGGAGATGCAGAGCAGCTTATGGAGTAGAAAGCATTCCAGAATTGGAACCTCGATTGTCAGTGAAAGTGAGGGCTATATGGGGGTTCCTTTGGCCTAAAATTTTATAGGTTTTCGTAGTTTCCAAGGACTAAAAGTTGTCTATAATACCACCAAGCTCCAGGAGGTGGATATTTATGAACTGGAGAATTGCAAGTTGTATTAAGTTTGGGTTTACTAGAGATGGTTAGCTATTAAAACTGGCTACATAGGATTTCCTATAGTGGGTTATCTAACTCAACCTGGAACAGATCCTAAGGCAGTTTAAAATACACTTTCTTTAGATAACTTTCTTGATTCTATGGGGCAATTTTTTTTTTGTTTTAAGTGGATTTACCCTTTCTTCCCAATTCGAATTACTTCATGCAAAACCAAACATGAATTAGGCAGTTTCCTCTGCGTACAGAAGGACATCATGCTTAGCCACATTACTGATGAGATATTCCAAACACTCTGCATGATATTTTCAGGAGCTTCACCTTCCTTCCTATCTGTGTCTGTAATTTTGACCAGCACAACCAACTACTCCTAGAGAAATTATCTTCTCCTTGATTTTTTCTCGCATTACTATGTTCCTCTTATTACAATCATACATTATTTTTTTAGACTTGCACACAACATGATGCAACAGATCAACAGTAACATGAACTTACTTTGGGGTCTGAGAGCTAGGATAAGAAGAATTGGCATAAAAATCTTGCTGCAGCGTGAATATCCAGAACCATTGCTTCGATTTGAAGGTGCTTAACACCGAGATTAGTTGCTTTTGTGTAAATATGATGTTAAGGAATTGGCAGATCTGAGAAATTATTTTGGTACCAGTGTTTGAGATCAGGTAGAGTTCTGTTGTTGGGTCCTGATATCATGCGGACAATGAACTGAACATGTCATATCTATGGAGGCTATTAATATGATAGATAATGATGGAGAAGTGGCCCTTTTAGGAAAGCATACACCTCTTGATATATTTTAAGGCAAGGTCGAACAAGCGTTTGAAGGATAGATGATCAAACCGCTATCTTGGTATATACACATAAACTAAATCAGAACAACTTGGCGTAGGAGTGGCTCGACAAATTGTCATTACTTTTCTTAGCATTACATAGTCATTCATCATAATAGTGGAGGCAGCGAAGGATACCGAGGTCGTGGTAAAGGCAAAGACAGTGGTGGCTACAATGGTGGTGGTTATGGTGGAGGTAGTGGCTGGAACGAAGGAGGCGATGGTGACTCGATTTTACCCAAAGATGCAGCAAAGTTCTGAAAGAACTCTGTCTATGTCTACCTGGTGATGGTCGCATGTTTTAGTTTGTGTTTTGGGAGGCTGGTGAGGTTTATCATCTCTCCACCACCGAAAACCAAAAATATAAAACCCAAGTGATGTATTTATCTTTCTCCTTTGTCGTGATTTAGGGTTTGGAAGGTATCAAATTGCAAAGAAATCTCTCTCATTTCCAGAGCTTGCGGGGTATACTGAGCGTGCATTTTACAGGTTTGAAATATTGTATGTTTTTGAGCATTCATGTAGAAAAATTCTCAATTTTTAGTAAAATATACAAATTTCAAACAGATGCACACATCCCTCTGCATGGATTCATGTGGAACAATTCTCAAATTTTTTTTTCCTCTATATCAACAAATCATAACAAATTGTTGGAGTTAAAGAGTGTTGCCGATGCAACAATTTCCCAAAATTTAAAAAACATTTGGGACCCTCCTTTTATTTCATTTTTAATTAGCTCCTTGGTTTTGTTTGATGTTTGCTCAAGACATACTTTTATGTCGGTGTTGTTTTACGGTTTGTATTGATTTTTTGCCCTGCCGTCGGAAGTGTTTGAGACTATTGAGTCGAAAATGCAGTTAATTGCACTCCCACCGTTGCGCAGAGGTAACAAGAAGTCAGGTCCGATCCAAGGGTCATTGGTCCCCGACACGCTTTATTTGCTTTTCTTTATCGGTGGCTGTATTAAGATCCCGTCGTAACATTTTGTCTCTACGTTTTTCGTCGTTGCGGATGATGTATTGCGAAGTTCCCTGATGGTTGTATTATACTCTTCCGATCCTCGCCTTTTTTATTCGCATATCCTTATGCTTTCAACTTTCGCCGTTGTGGCTCTGGAAAGCACTATCCTTCCGATGTAGTTTGTTTTGTTGTCTGCTTGACCGATTTTTTTTGTTTTCGCCGAAGTCATGTTTATTTTTTACCCTCGATTTTGATTGGTCTGCGGAACTCGGTGCCTTTATGGTTTCCGTCGTTGTGGCTCTTCAACCAACTATTGGTCCAAGGCCTTAGTTCGGCGAGCTCCGATGTGAGGTTTTATTTGTTTCTCTTGCCGATGCCATTGTGGGCCTCCTAGCCGTTTCATCATCCACCGTTGCGGAGGTGATACTAACAAGATCGTCGATCCCGTAGTCGTTTTTCCACCCGATTGGTTTATTTTTCCTGTCGATTATGTGTTGACCGTGGCGTATATATTGGGGTCGGGGTTTATTCTTTTTTATTGTTGTTTTGCGATTTTCCCATGCTGTCGTTGTCGTTTCGAGCAGACCATTGTACTCGTTGTCAGTACCTCGCTCCTAGGTGGCTCCGTCGTGGAGGTTTGCGGTTTTTTCTCAACCAGTCGCACAGCACATTGCCAGGTAGGCCTTGATTCCCGTTTTAATTTTTTCATTCCATTGGTTGGACTGAGTTTGTCGCCCTTAGTTAATTCCCCATCTACAGTTAATGGATACCTAGCTTTCCATTTTTAGCATGCCTATATAATTTATATGGGTGGTATGGCTGCCCGGTGGGGGGGGTTTGTTTTTCTTGATGATTGAATCCACAGCCGTTATGAGCTTGCAACCCGCACTCGACTGCTTGGGAAACCGGTGCAGATGGCCGTTATGTTGTCTGCACGAGTTTCCCCCATCCTGTGTTTGATCGTCCGGGGAGGGTAGTTCCATGTTTAGTTGCAGGAGGAGGGCGTTTCTTATTGAACGTATGGTCGCCCGCATTTTCTTGTAGACTAGGGTAGCGTTTTGAAGTTATGCCCGCCTAGGGTGAGAGGGTTAATTTGGGTGTGTTTTTATCATAGCGCCGAGAGGGAAATTTTTCTTCATTGAGAGAGGCCATGATATTCTGAGTTGATTCTGCAAATGTTGGTCATGAGCTGGTTTTAGCTTTTTGGAAGATTGTGTTTTGTGCAGGAACATTTGGTTTTTGAGTATTGTTTATTTATTTTTTCGCAGTTGCAATCATGAATAACCTAAATGAGGTAAAATGATCATACAGTTTGTCTCCATTCTTTGAATATTATTTAGAAATGGCTCAACAGAACCTAAAGGATTTTGTGTATGATAGGGAAACTCTTGAGAATTCGAGATGTCTAAATGGCAGAAGAAGAAGGCTCCTATAGTAGAGGAGGAACCCGAGGTTGAAATTGTCACCAAAGTTGAATACACTTACGAAGATACCAAATGCATAGTGGGTGTGGAACCTGAATATAAATGGGGGAACGTCTACAGACTAATAACACACCCGGAGGTACCTAACACAGGTTTTGAGGAGGAAACCATATATGCGAATATAGCGAGATCTGCTCTGATGAGGGTTGCTACCAGACCTGAGCTATTTCCATGCTCAGAGGTGATTGGATGGATTCTGCCCCGGGCAGATGTAACCACCATGATTTTGGCCAATGTTGACAAGCAGGGTTATGCTGCTTATATCCCTGGGTACGTATCCCTAGCTTGCCATTTACCAGCGGCCTAGGTATACTTAACTGAAGACTAGCTAAAGACCATTAATCTGGACCTAGTCGAGACACTCAAAAGAATGCTGGTGCCTGGCAAGAGTTTCAGGACTAGGCCGTCAGGGGAACATGATACTGCCACCCTAAGGACCCCTTACATGTTCATTGCCTTGATGCTTAACAGAATTTTCGGGCGAGCCCACAGTAAAAGCTTCAAGTTGGGATGGGTGCCTATTATCTTCTGTGTTGCAACCCAAGGGACAGTGTTCAACTGGGCGAACATTGTATCAAACAGCCTCTCGGCCTGCATTGCTTCAGCATTAGGAGGAGTGTCCCAGAAAAAATCAGAGTTCTACATGAGCTCTATACTCATTGATTGCATACTATGCAACCAACCTTTCCCAAACCTGAGGTGTATCTGGGACCGGGAGAGAACACCAGTCTACTCAGCTTACAAGCCACTGTGGGCACACAAATACCACAGTCACTATAGAGAAGTGTGTGAACACTTCATTATGCCATTATATACATTGATTTTCTTAAAAGAGTGCAACTGCATGTTGGAGGAAGCATTGCAGGTTATTGAAGAATATGCAAATTACTACTTGACGGAAGATGGATTGTATTTCAGAATGTATGGATGCTCCAAAGCACCCTCACTACTACCAAAATATGCCACTGACTATGTGATACAAAAAGAAGCAATTAGGCAGGTCTTCTTAGATGGCAAAGGGAGCTTTTTATTTGAGCATAAAAAGGCAACTTATCCTCCCTTACCATTCAGGTTGGGAAGCTATAAGTTCACCAGGGTGAAGAAAGCCGATGAATTTGTAGACGAATTGGGGAAATTCCATTTTGGGGAAATAAATTTCCACAGGAACGATTCCCGGAATAAAGTGGCCGAGCACTGCAAGGAGGAAAATGTACATTTTGAGTACACAAGCCACTGGGATAAAGATGAATCCATTTTCCGAAGTGCTGAAAATATAACTGCCTTAAGAAGAAGATTTAAAAATAAAATCACTACCAAAGGCGGGAAAGGACAGGATGAGCAGAAAAGGGCAGAGGAGGAAGAGGCTAGAAAAAGAGATGAAGATGCTAGGAGACTAGCACAGGAAGCCGAAAGCTGTCTCAAAGGTGAGGAGGAAGAAAAGAGAAAAGCTGAACAAGAAGCAACTAGAAAGGCAGAAGAAGCTGTCTGGACTAAAGAAGAGGAAAAGAAAAGGAAAATGGATGAGGAACTAAGGAAGCAGGAAGCAAAAAGATTAAAACTGACAGGGTCAGTGACAGAGCAATCAACTTTCGATCATGTAGACATTCAGGCTCAGGACCTGGGTAATCTTGATATTCAAGATCCTGAGGCAGCTGTTGGCAGCACAATAGGACAGGCTGTGGTCCCTATCCTGAGACTAATCCCTTTCGAGCAGAACAAAGGGGAGGAGGTACCGAATTTCAACACTATTTTTTATGACAAGGAAAGAAAAAAAATCGTGAAGAGGACCGAGAGGAAGGTCAAGACTAGGGGGAAATCAGGTAAAATGATAAATGACACAACAGTGGTGTATGGGACAGACAAGGATCCAAGATTCACCATCACAGCTGGAGCAGTACTGATCCATGCTTCTAAGGACAATGTGGATAGGATAATGACTGATCTTGAACAATCAAAGAAATATGCCGCCCAATTAAAGGATACCCTAAGGAGAGAGAGAGAGAGGAAAGTAGTAGATTGAAAAGAAAGTTTGAAGACATATAACATGAAATAAAAGCTTCAAAAGCTGAGCTCCAGTTCCTCCAAGTAGAGAAGAGATCTCTGGAGGATTCCCAAGGAAGTCTGGAGAAATTGCAGCAGGAATGTCAAGGGTTAAGGACGGAAAAGGATGAGTTGAAGACGGTATGTGAAAGTCTTCACACAAAAAAAGAGCAGCTGCTAGGTAAGATAGGGGAATTTGAGCTACAAAAAGTTACCTTGGAGGAATCTGAGAGGCAATCTCAGGGACAGACTACAGAGCTTAATGAACAAGTTACCTCATTAACAACAGCTCTAGAAGAGGCCAAGGAACAACAAGTCAAGCTTCAGCCTTTCAAGGAGCATGTTTTAGCACAGAGGAGCAAGATGCACCAGCTGCAAGTAGCCATAGAGGAAGAAAGCTTCAAGATCTTGCAGGTAGACAATCGGCTGGAAGAGATTTTGGAAACCTTTTCATATTTTGTAGACAAATCGTAGGACATCTTAGAAGTCCTGACGGGAAGAATGGAAAGATTAGAGGCCAATGAGGAAACCCCTATAGATCTGCCAGCAAAAGATCAACAAGGCCTGAGGCAAGACTATGATTTACTGGAGTTTGCCATTGACACAGCCAAAGAATTCAAGAAGGTTGTCAAGAAGACAAAGGGAGCTTGTGCATAGTTCTTCAGGAGACTTTTGATTACTTATAATCGTTGTTAGGTTGATGCCGAACAGAATGGACACCTTTTCAGACCACAACCTATTTATGGAGATGTTGCAAAGAAAATATCAGGAAGATGAACAAAGGATTCAGCACATCAAATCCCTAGATGAGCAGAACCTGAGGAATGAAGTAGCTCATTCTGCGGTTAGTGTGCAGTTGCTAGAGGACCAACTTTGCCTGAGCTCAGCCAGAATAGAAGTAATAAGAAATCAGGCCACTAAATTTGAAATCAATATTCATTTTTTAGAACCTTCTGAGTTCGAAAACATTGCCTCAGAGGCTTCAGCATGGAAGAAGTTCTTGAATAGTCAAGCGGGACCCTCCTCATAAGCACTTTATTTGTTTTATTGTAATGTATTGTAAATTCTATAAGCACTTAATGAAAGAAAAGTATGGGAGGTGAAGCGTTGGGGAAGCCCAAAAGTCATTTGTGGGAAGCCCAACAGTTTTTCTCTTTTTGTATAAACATAGAAGATTTAGATAGGAGAAAGGGGCTTTTTCCCAAAGAAACTTTTGAGCTACTTGTTGTAAGAGGAACTACTTCGTTTTGCAATAATAAAATTACAATTTTTTTCCTGTTGGAGAAAGTGCTGTGTGGAATGTTCAAATGTGATGAAATGGACAATGTTGAAGGGGAACTATTTCATTTTTAGCTGTGTTGCATTAACTGTGAGAGCGTTCTAACTTTCTGAACCTATGTTCTTATTTGAATGTTCTCTAGTTTATTCTGTGATAATTTCCACTATGAGTAATGAATGTTTTAACGGTTGACGAGCTATCTTATCGTGTGTATCTGTATTCATGTTTATGTGTTTTGACTCTAAGAACAACTATCTGTGATTTATCTTAACATATGAACGGAATTACATTACTCATGAATTGATAATCTTGCTCCCTAGGTACAACTTAGTTAATATTGTTTCTAGTTGTGTCTGATTTAGATGCAAGAGAGTCTAAGACGAGAGGTAAGAACCTGCGCATCACATTGTGACCACTCCTTGCATTCTTCATCAATCTGCATCTTAGATAGGCACTTGCATATCATACCTAAAGTAAAAAATACAAAAATATATATGGTGGACCAGGCCGCAATCGGTAAAACCCTTTTGTTTGTTACTTGACCTACGGTAGTCGGACCGCAAACCAGACGGATTCCATACACCAAACAATCACGGTTTAGTTGGGAACGTTGACTGGGGAGAATCCCTTGCTGTTGCTGCCTGTGAATTTCCAAGCCTCAACAGTTTCTGGCGCTAGAAGGAGGGCCACCAGTGCATGGCTGGCCGAAAAAACACATTTCCTCGAAATTACTCCACCAGTGATAGTTTTGAAAGTAGTTTATTTCCTGACCCAAATACTGAAGAGAGTAGAGAACATTTGTTTTCGGTAGACAACCAAGTATTTAATGATCTAAGAAGACACACAGAAGCTTATGTAAAGAGTATAGGAGGATTACCCACGATCCTTGATTTACCCCGAAGAGAATACAAGAAGAAAGATCGTCCCATTTTGGAAGATTCAGTGTTGGTTGGAGATTTGGAAGAGTTGGTAGAAGTAGCTTTGCAAGAAGTTGTTCAGCCTTTGAATCAAGTAGGCCCAAACACACCTTACTGTTCTCCTGCGCGTACTCCTGTTCCGTCACCTCCTCACTCTCCACCCAGACTCATGGCAGGTGTAAATGCAGATCAGCCACTTAACCCACCAAATCCACCACCGGCTTGGAAAGCCAGATCACCCTTGAACTTAACACCTCCGTTGCATGACTTACCTCAAGCTTTTGAAAAGATGTTGCCCAAGTTTGATCCAAATGATAAGATATTAGTAGATGACCATTTACAAAGTTTCTATTTGGCAATAGAAGGATTAAGGGCTGGGGAACACGAGGATGTAGTTTGTAGACATTTTCCGCATACCCTTAAAGGAGCAGCAGCATCATGGTACTTTGGTTTGCCTGCAAACTCTATCCCAGACTGGGATACCTTTGAAAGGATTTTCAGATGTAAGTATGCAGCCCAAAAGACGCATGCAGCACTAATGAAAGGTTTAGGCGCTTTAAAAAAAGAAAGGAAAGAAAAGGTACACAATTTCACTCAAAGATTTTCTGCTTACCTCAAGAACTTCTCTGCCATTAATAAGCCCTCTGATAAAGTTCTGATTGAATATTATACCTCAACTTTAGGTCCTGACTTGGCTATGTTTGCAAAAGCTCAAGTTAAGCCTACGTTAGCAGAGACTTATGAAGAAGCAGAAAGAGTAGAGGCTAAAAAGGAAAGTATAGAAGATTATCCCGAGCAATCTGGAGGAAAAACTTCCGGCAAGAGATCCTTATTACTGTCTAAACCTAAAGAGGAGCAATCACATGATTTTGAAGGAATGTTAAAAATGATGCAAAATCTATCCAATAGAATAATAGATTTGGAGAAAGAAAAAGAGGTTCAGAAAGCATATAAGCCTCATTACAAAAAAAGAGAAGATAACAACCAATCCAAGACCCCTCCACACGGTTCAGCATCAATGAATTTGATAGAGGTAGGGAAGGATAATTTTTGCACTTTTCATCAACAACCCCATTCTGAAAAGAATTGTCCTCAATGGTTAAATTCAATGACATTGGTGATGAATCAACTTTTGGATTCTAAATTAACTAAGGATAGTGATGAAGAGGAAAAAGGTAGTAAAACCTCAGAAAAACAAGAGAATGATACCATGTTTTTATGGGATTGTGTCTCGCTTTTTGATACAGAAAGAAGTACTCTGAAACCTGAGAATATACCAGAAATTCAAATGACAACAAAAGGCCCGGATTTGGTGAATAAAGACGATTCAATGATCTCAAAGATTAAGAAGTTACAAGAGAATGTCAGGAAACAACCAAAGAAAAATGTTGATGGAAAAATACCTGAAATCACCATTATCATCCAAGATCCGAAGAAAATCAACAAGCCTGTTAAGCCTATGGAAGATCATGTAGGTGTTAACGAAGAAAATACTAAAAGGCCTGAAGAACTAGAGGAAGAGATACCTACCGAAAACTAACCTGTGGAGGAAGATGTCGAATCAATTGGGGAAGGGAAAGCTAGGTTTAAAACCCCACCTTTCCTTTTGAATTTGGAAATTTTGAACCATAAGGTGCATAATTGTTTGGTAGATTTTGGATCATCAGTGAATGTTATGCCACTTGCAGTCTGCAAAAAAATTAATGGGCAGCCAAAACCTACTGCTTGGGAAGTGACTCAATTAGACTGAACTAGTATCAAATTAGTTGGGGAAATGGAGAATGTTCTCATTCGTATAGCTGCAAATGAAAAGATATGTCAATTTATTGATATTGTGGTGGCAGACATACTGGATGGGTATGGACTTATTCTTAACCAAGACTGGTCCACAAGGTTAAAGGGATATTTTGCTTCAGATTGGTCACATTTATGGTTGCCTCATAAAGGGGTCCCAAACCGGATAAAATTTTTAAGGGAACCTTACATGAAACACACTATCACTAAGTTGGAAGATGAAAAGGAATCAGCAAGTTCTGTTTTGGGGAATTATCTAATGGAGCTTAAACTAAAACATCTTGCATAAGAAGAAGCCAGCAATATGACTGACACTCAGCTTGATCTCCTTCAATGTTCACGGGTTGATGGGATTGCTTGTAAATTGGTAGACGTAGTTTTGGTTTCAAAAATAGCAGAATTAGATAATGGCTAGTTATTTCACTTCTGCAATCAAGCTTATCCCCTTGGCTCATAAGTTGATAGAATTTTAGGGGTGGGCACATAACTAATCAGGTAGTGGTTGGTTCTCAAATTTTACTTTGATTTGATGACCTTGTACATAAATAATTTGATGCAAGTTTTACTTTGATTTACTGCTGTTGTTTCTGATTATTTTGATTTGTTTTTTGAATAAAAGAGGCAAATTTTTGGTTGCATGGAAAGCATTAGGGTTCTCGATTAACTGAAACATTTGGGATAGGACTGTGAATTCTTGGTTGAACTGATAGAATCTCTTCTAGCAAGTAGTTTTCCTAAATGGTTATGCGCTCATTGAAGTCATGCTTAACCCCTGAAAATAACTCAGAATAAAAAGGTCTGGAATACTATTTCGAGGCTCCATCCATTTCACATCTAAGATGTCCTAGGGGGTGATAGCAAAGAATCCATGGAAAGGAAGCAAGGTAAACAATCTATGATATATAAATGATCCCATGCCATGATTTTAAAAGCCTAAAGGTTGTTAAGAGTAAAAACTCCTAAAAGAAGCAATACATATCAAAGCAAAGTATTAGAAATGTGAATATCAATCTGCCAAAAGTTCTTCTCTGTCCGTGAGCTAAAAAGTAAATACATCTCTCACACAAAAGGACACTATGGATAGAAGAGCCTGAATAAAATTCAGAGAGAAAGGTATATGGAGGACTCAAAAGAACAAAAGTTCAAAAAGGCACAAAAGTGCAATTGGCATGGGAATGAGGAACAAATGAATAGTTATGTTTACCATATGTTACAATCATGTGGTGTCCAAGCTAGAAACTACCCAAAGACAGAGGTAAAATAAAACTCACCTACTAAGCCTCAAAAGAGTTATCCGGACTTCAAATATTTTGGTGTTCCCATTTCCAAGGAATGGACTGTAATCAATGATTTAAATGCATGTGTTTGCCATCTTAGGAATACAAGCATCTAGAAGAATTCAACTTATGAGTTAAATGATTAAACAGTCTTTTACTGGGAAGAAGTTGATTTAGAAATCTGGAGTTCACCAGGTAGTCGCCAATTGTTGCAGCTGCAACAATTTCCCAAAATTCAAAAAAAAATTGGGACCCTCCTTTTATTTCGTTTTTAATCAGCTCCTTGGTTTTGTTTGATGTTTTCTCAAGACATACTTTTATGCCAGTGTTGTTTTACGGTTTCTATTGATTTTTTTCCCTGCCGTCGGAAGTGTTTGAGACTATTGAGTCGGAAATGCAGTTAAATGTGCTCCCACCATTGCGGAGAGGTAGCAAGACGTCAGGTCCGATCCAAGGGTCATTGGTCCCCGACACGCTTTATTTGTTTTTCTTTATCGGCGACTGTATTAAGATCCCATCGGAACGTTTTGTCTCTATGTTTTCCTCCATTGCGAATGATGTATTACGAAGTTCCTCGATGGTTGTATTATTCTCTTCCGATCCTCGCCATTTTGATTCGCATATCCTTAGGCTTTCAACTTTCGCCGTTGCGGCTCTGGAAAGCACTATCCTTCCGATGTAGTTTGTTTTGTTGTTTGCTTGACCGATTTTTTTCGTTTTCGCCGAAGTCATGTTTATTTTTTACCCCTGATTTTGATTGGTCTGCAGAACTCGGTGCCTTTATGGTTTCCGTCGTTGCGGCTCTTCAACCAACTATTGGTCCGAGGCCTTTGTTCGGTGAGCTCTGATGTGAGGTTTTATTTGTTTCTCTTGCTGATGCCATTGCGGGTCTCCTAGTCGTTTCATCATCCACTGTTGCGGAGGTGATATTGATAGGATCGCCGATCCCGTAGTCGTTTTGCCACCTGATTGGTTTATTTTTCCCGCCGATTATGTGTTAACCACGGCGTATATATTGGGGTTGGGATTTATTCTTTTTTATTTTTGTTTTATGATTTTCCCGTGCTATCGTTGTCATTTTGAGCAGACCATCGTACTCGCTTTCGGTACCTCACTCCTAGGTGGCTCCGTCGTGGAGGTTTGCGGTTTTTTCTCGACCAGTCGCGCAACACATTGCTAGGTAGGCCTTGATTCTCGTTTTACTTTTTCCGTTTGATTGGTTGGACTGAGTTTGTCACCCTTAGTTAATTCCCCATCTGCGGTTAATGGATACTTAGCTTTCCGTTTTTAGCGCGCATATATAATTTATATGGGTGGTATGGATGCTCGGTGGGGGGTTTTTGTTTTGCTTGATGTTTAAATCGCAGCCGTTATGAGCTTGCAACCCGCACTCGACTGCTTGGGAAACCGCTGCAGATGACCGTTATGCTATCCACACCAATTTCCCCTAGTCTGTGTTTGGCCGTCCAGGGAGGGTGGTTCCTTGTTTAGTTGTAGGAGGAGGGCGTTTCTTGTTTATTTCAGAGATTATGGGGTTGTGGTTTCCTAGCACGTATGGTCACCTGCATTTTCTTGTAGACTAGGGTATCCTTTTGAAGTTACTCCCGCCTAAGGTGAGAGGATTAATTTGGGTGTGTTTTTATCGTAGCGCCAAGAGGGAAACTTTTCTTCATTGAGAGAGGCCATGATATTCTGAGTTGATTCTGCAAATGTTGGTCATGAGCTGGTTTTAGCTTTTTGGTAGATTGTGTTTTCTGCAGGAACATTTGGTTTTTGAGTATTGTTTATTTATTTTTTAGTAGTTGCAATCATGAATAACCTAAATGAGGTAAAATGATCATACAGTTTGTCTCCATTCTTTGAATATTATTTAGAAACGGCTCAACAGAACCTAAAGGATTTTGTGTATGACAGGGAAACTATTCAGAATTCGAGATGTCTAAATGGAAGAAGAAGAAGGCTCCTATAGTAGAGGAGGAACCCGCGGTTGAAATTGTCACCAAAGTTGAATACACTTACGAAGATACCAAATGCATAGTGGGTGTGGAACCCGAATATAAATGGCGGGAGGAATACAGACTAATAACACACTGAGAGGTACTTGACACAGGTTTTGAGGAGGAAACCATATATGTGAATATAGAGAGATCTTCTCTGACGAGGGTTGCTACCAGACCTGAGCTATTTCCATGCTTGAAGGTGATTGGATGGATTTTTCCCTGGGCAGATGTAACCACCATGATTTTGGCCAATGTTGACAAGCAGGGTTATGCTGCTTATAGCCCTGGGTACGTATCACTAGCTTACCATTTACCGGAGGCCCAGGTATACCTGACTGAAGATTGGCTAAAGACCATTAATCTAGACCTAGTCGAGACACTGAAAAGAATGCTGGTGCCTGGCAAGAGTTTCAGGACTAGGCCATCAGGGGAATATGATACTGCCACCCTAAGGACCCCTTACAGGCTCATTTCCTTGATGCTTAACAAAATTTTCGGGCGAGCCCACGGTAAAAGCTTCAAGTTGGGATGGGTGCCTATTATCTTCTGTGTTGCAACCCAAGGGATAATGTTCAACTGGGCGAACATTGTATTAAACAGCCTCTCAGCCTGCATTGCTTCAGCATTAGGAGGAGTGTCCTGGACAAAATCAGAGTTCTACATGAGCTCTATACCGATTGATTGCATACTATGCAACCAACTTTTCCCAAACCTGAGGTGTATCTGGGACCGGGAGAGAACACTAGTCTACTCAGCTTACAAGGCATTGTGGGCACACAAATACCACAGTCACTATAGAGAAGTGTGTGAACATTTCATTATGCCATTATATACATTGATTTTCTTAAAAGAGTGCAACTGCATGTCGGAGGAAGCATTGCAGGTTATTGAAGAATATGCAGATTACTACTTGACGAAAGATGGATTGTATTTCAGAATGTATGGATGCTCCAAAGCACCCTCACTACTGCCAAAATATGCCACTCACTATGTGATACACAAAGAAGCAGTTAGGCAGGTCTTCTTAGATGGCATAGGGAGCTTTTTATTTGAACATAAAAGGCAACTTATCCTCCCTTACCATTCAGGTTGGGAAGCTATAAGTTCACCAGGGTGAAGAAAGCCGATGAATTTGTAGAAGAATTGGGGAAATTCCATTTTGGGGAAATAAATTTCCATAGGAACGATTCCTGGAATAAAGTGGCTGAGAACTGCAAGGAGGCAAATGTACATTTTGAGTACAGAAGCCACTGGGATAAATATGAATCCATTTTTCGAAGTGCTGAAAATATAATTGCCTTAAGAAGAAGATTTAAAAACAAAATTACTACTAAAGGCGGGAAAGGATAGGATGAGCAGAAAAGGGCAGAGGAGGAAGAGGCTAGAAAAAGATATGAAGATGCTAGGAGACTAGCACAGGAAGCCGAAAGCTGGCTCAAAGGTGAGGACGAAGAAAAGAGAAAAGCTAAACAAGAAGCAGCTAGAAAGGCAGAAGAAGCTGCCCGGACTGAAGAAGAGGAAAAGAAAAGGAAAATGGATGAGGAACTGAGGAAGCAGGAAGTAGAAAGATTAAAACTGACAGGGTCAGTGACAGAGAAATCAACTTTCGATCCTGTAGACATTTAGGCTCAAGACCTGGGTAATCCTGATATTCAAGATCCCAAGGCGGTTGTTGGCAGCACAATAGGACAGGCTGTGGTCCCTACCCTGAGACTAATCCCTTTCGAGCAGAAGAAAGGGGAGGAGGTACTGGATTTCAACACTATTTTTTATGACAGGTAAAGAAAAAGAATCGTGAAGAGGACCGAGAGGAAGGTCGAGACTGGGGGGCAGTCGGGTAAAATGATAAATGACACAACAGTGGTGTATGGGACAGACAAGGATCCAAGATTCACCATCAGAGCTGGAGCAGCACTGATCCATGCTTCTTAGGACAATGTGGATCGGATAATGAATGATCTTGAATAGTCAAAGAAATCTGCCGCCCAATTAAAGGATACCCTAAGGAGAGAGAGAGAGAGAAAAGTAGTAGATTGAAAAGAAAGTTTGCAGACATACAACATGAAATAAATTCTTCAAAAGTTGAGCTCCAGTTCCTCCAAGTAGAGAAGAGATCTCTGGAGGCTACCCAAGGAAGTCTGGAGAAATTGCAGCAAGAATGTCAAGGGTTAAGGACAGAAAAGGATGAGTTGAAGACGGTATGTGAAAGTCTTCACATAGAGAAAGAGCAGCCGCTAGGTAAGATAAGGAAATTTGAGCTACAAAAAGCTACCTTGGAGGAATCTAAGAGGCAATCTCAGGGGTAGGCTGCATAGCTTAAAGAACAGGTTACCTCATTAACAATAGCTCTAGAAGAGGCTAGGGAAAAGCAAGTCAACCTTCAACCTTTCAAGGAGCATGTTTTAGCACAAAGGAACAAGATGCACCAGCTGCAAGTATCCATAGAGGAAGAAAGGTGCAAGATCTTGCAGGTAGACAATCGACTGGAAGAGATTTTGGAAACCTCTTCATATTTTGTAGACAGATCGCAGGACATCTTAGAAGTCCTGATGGGAAGAATGGAAAGATTAGAGGCCAACGAGGAAACCCCTGTAGATCTGCCAACAAAAGATCAACAAGGCCTGAGGCAAGACTATGATTTACTGGAGTTTTCCATAAACACATCCGAAGAATTCAAGAAGGCTGTCTAGAAGACAAAGGGATCTTGTGCAGAGTTCTTCAGGAGACTTTTGATTACTTATAATCGTTGTCAGGTTGATGCCAAACAGAGAATGGACACCTTTCCAGACCACAACCTGTTTGTGGAGATGTTGCAAAGAAGATATCAGGAATATGAACAAAGGATTCAGCACATCAAATCCCTAGACCAACAGACCCTCAGGAATGAAGTAGCTCATTCCGCAGTTAGTGTGCAGTTGGTAGAGGACCAACTTCACCTCGGCTCAGCTAGAATAGAAGTAATAAGAAATCAGGCCGCTAAATTTGAAATCAATATTCATTTTTTAGAACCTTTCGAGTTCGAAAACATTGCTTCAAAGGCTTCAGCATGGAAGAAGTTCTTGAATAGTCAAGCGGGACCCTCCTCATAAGAACTTTATTCGTTTGATTGTAATGTATTGTAAATTCTATAAGCACTTAATGAAAGAAAAGTATGGGAGGTGAAGCGTTGGGAAGCCCAAGATTCATTTGTGGGCAGCCCAACAGTTTTTCTCTTTTTGTATAAATATAGAAGATTTAGATAGGAAAAAGGGGTTTTTTCTCAGAGAAACTTGTGAGCTACTTGTTGTAAGAGGAACTACTTTGTTTTGCAATAATAAAATTACAAATTTTTGCCTGTTGGAGAAAGTGTTGTGTGGAATGTTCAGATGTGATGAAATGAACAATGTTGAAGGGGAACTATTTCGTTTTCAGTTGTGTTTCATTAACTATGAGAGCGTTCTAAATTTCTGAACCTATGTTCTTATTTGAATGTTCTCTGGTTTATTCTGTGATAATTTCCACTATGAGTAATGAATGTTTTAACGGTTGACGAGCTATCTTGTGGCGTGTATCTTTATTCATGTTTATGTGTTTTGACTCTAAGAAAAGCTATCTGTGATTTATCTTAATATATGAACAGAATTACATTACTCATGAATTGACAATATTGCTCCCTAGGTACATCTTAGTAAATATTGTTTCTAGTTGTGTCTGATTTAAATGCAAGAGAGTCTAAGACGAGAGGTAAGAACCTGCGCATCACATTGTGACTACTTGCATTCTTCATCAATCTGCATCTTACATAGGCACTTGCATATCATACCCAAAGTAAAAAATACAAAAATATATATGGTGGACTGAGCCGCAACCGGTAAAACCATTTTTTTTGTTACTTGACCTACGGTAGCCAGACCGCAAACCGGACGGATTCCCTACACCAAACAGTCACGGGCTAGTTGGGAACGTTGATTGGGGAGAATCCCTTGCTGTTGTTTCCTGCGAATTTCCAGGCCTCAACAAAGAGAAAGTTGGAATTCAGAGAATTGATGTTAATAGAATAATCGTATCTTTGATTTCCCATAAGGGATTTATTCCACATCAACTCAGGTGTCTATTTCAACTACAAGATTAACCAACAAGCTAGGAAACACGAGTCTGAGCACTGTTCGATAAAAGCTAAGGAAACTTATAAGAAACCTTGATCCCCAAATCACAAGTAGTGACAGGTGGGATAACACTCCAATAGTGGCACCCACAAAGTGATATGTTCTAATAATGAATTAAAAAAGTGTGTGCAACTAAAAAATGTGAATGAAACCAAGAATCGACTTAAGAGGAGAATGACCTGTTAGGTGTAGCCACCTTGTGTATGCCTGCGACCTGCCAAAAACACAATTTAAGAAGGGTCAAAATTAACACTATATAACATAATAACGGGTTTGAATATTCACACAGTAAAACACCAAAGTGATTAGGTTTAAAGAATTTACAGGCATGGAGGGTTATAGCCACAATCCTCTAAATGGATGTTGTAAATTCTTTTTGATTTTTTTTGAAATCTCCTCTATTTTTTCAATATAAGATATAGAATTTGAGTACTAATCATACAGTCAAAATCCCAAGATATCAGCCATCAAAGTTCTTTAAAATTCTTAATATAGTTTTAGAAATTTGTTGTAATTTTTTAATAGTGAAAATTGATTTCAAATTCTACTTTGCAAGCCAATGCTAATCCATACTGACAGATTGAGTGGTGACAAAAGTCACATTCCCATGTGAGAATTCATGAAATTTGTTATTCCGTTCTCAGACAATGTTCTTTGGGCCCCAACAACTTACCATGTGCTTTCAGCTCTGTGCCATTACCAACTTCGCATGCATGGCACTAAGTTCTTGGATTCTTGACCTTTATATACCCTTCTCCATTGTCTCATTGAGACTCAAAAGTTTTTCATTGATAGGAGATCTTCTCACCAATGCAGAGATCCTCATTAAATAGTTTTTACTTCTAAATCTGAGAATGTCTATTGTTTTCTGACGTCTCCACTTTTTTTAATTCAAATGGGTGATGGAATGAGGACGGGATTTTGGATTTTTGCATGTATGTTCTTTCTTTGTTTTCTTCAGCAAGTTGCAGCAAGACAAAGTGGGTTTGTGAAAATAGCGGGCAGCTAGTTTTCTGTCAATGGGAGCCCTCAGTTTGTCAATGGGTTCAACTCTTATTGGTTAATGACTATGGAAACAAATCCAACATAGATAAATAAAGTTACCTCTATTTTTGAAGAAGCTGCAACTCATAGGCTCAGTGTTGCTAGGACTTGGGCCTTCAATGATGGCCAATACAAGGGTCTGCAGACTTTTCCTGGTGTATATGACGAACAAGTATTTTATGTTTGTGCATGGGGCTTGCAAATTTTCAATATATCAAGTCTTCAAGTCCTCCACCCATTATTTCCCTGATATTTTGATTTTGGGTGTCTAGATTTGTTGGTCTGATTTTTTCGGTTGTTTTGGTTCAAGATCTATATTTTGTGGTCTTTGAATCCCACAAGTATGGTCTCAGACTCATATTTAACCTGGAAAATAATTATGTGAACTTTGGAGGAAAGGCTCAATATGTACAATGGGCCGACAATGCTGGGCAGAATCTCAACTTTGTTGATGATTTCTTCACCAATCCCACTCTAAAAGGCTACTATAAGAACCATGTTAAGGTAAGTAACTCTATAACTATATGTTTCTGTTTCATTATATGCATATGTTTCTTTCTTTTGTTATGTATATAGACATACATAGACCAATTTTCATGCAATACATATACATACAAAAGATAATCAAGTCTGCATTGGGCAATGCATTTTCTTGCAGTCTTTATTGACTAGAGTGAACAACATCATTGGAATAGCCTACAACGATGACCCTACAATCTTCACATGGGAGCTCAAGAAAGAGCCTCATTGTCAAAGTGATCCTTTTGGGAGGACCATCTAGGTCAACTGCCACCTTTTGTCTTTGAATCAGAACTACAAAATGGAAAACAAATGTAACCAGAGATTCAAAGTAGGATGTTGTGTTTAAGGTCTTGTTTCTATTGTTGAAAAACACAGTTATTAGATCTTGTATATTGATAGTTTTCTAGGGCTCTATTTATAATTTTGCTTTCTAATACTTAATTATTTTGGTAATGTTTGTGTGTGAGCGTTATGAGTAAACATGGTAGTTCTTTGGCTGTGATGAGAAAACATGAAATCTATTGATGGAAACCATCTTTTGGAGGCTGGTTTGGAAGGATATTATGGAGAATACAAAACCGAGATTAATACAGGCTTCTCTATGGGGACAGATTTCATCACCAATAACCGAATCAAAGGAATTAATTTTGCAACTGTTCATTCCTATCATGACATTTGGTAAGTCTCTATCTTTTTAACCCATATGTATACTGTATTGGAGTGATTAAAATTTTGAGAATGATATGTTTCTACAAAGTTAAATCTGTTTTATGGACTTTTATGTATACTTGATATTTTGGGTCCAACATGAGGAATTGATTGAGTCAACACAGGTATTGCATTTATTCATGTCATATTATAGGCAGCCATCGCATTATTATAGCAACATGTGTTCCTTAGTTGATGATGATGTAGAGCTTGTACTAATATGTGATTTGAACTTTAAAGGCTTGTTGGATCAAACAAAGAGGCCCAAATTTCATTTTTTCTGGAAGATGGAAGCAGAATATTGAAAAAACCAATTTTTTTTTCAGAGTTTGGGAAATCTTACGAAGACCCTGGATTTGGCTTGGGTGAGAGAAACAATTTACTTGATATGGTATCTAGACATGTATATGCTTCTGCTAGAAGGGCGGGAGCGGGTGAGCGGGATAATCCATCCACGACAGCTCTAGTTTCTAGTCACTCTCATAACTTAGTTAAGCCTACTCATTTATTTACAAAGATGTATGAGTATAGGAGGAGGCGGGACCATGCACATCGCACATGAAACCCATTAAAAGTTGAGATTGATGGTCAAATTTGTCTACCTAACTACTCGTGTTTTAGGTATTAGGGAAATCTCAAGTTGTTTGATTGGTGATATGGAAAAAATAAAATAACAAGGGGGAAACTAGTATATAAATGTAGGGAAATTTCAGGTTGTTTGATTGGTGATATGGAAAAAATAAAATAACAAGGTGGAAACTAGTATTTTACTCATAGTAGATGGCCATGGTAAATGTATTTTACTCACAAGATGGCAAGAGTCAGTTAAGATTATAATGTTCGTTATAATATAATTATATTAATGTATTTTATTTGTATGTTTGTTTGTCTTTTAATTATTGGTTGTAATTACAAATACTTAATTGGAAGTCCTAGCCTAACATACCTTATATTTGATGGGTTATTACTAGAGGCTTGTAGGATCTAACAAGATATTTGAAGACGTATCTAAAATGAGAAAATGGAGTTGCAATTCAAACAATTCTAAACATGGTGATGAGATTGGTGTTGGTGGACACAAATTGAAAGTGTCAAGTATTGGTATTGAGTTTCACGTTGAGTCTCCACTGCCTCCAAAATGGAAACAATGTTTAGACCTTCAGATTTGTTTCCTTCTATTTTTTTTCTTGATTACATATTGTGTTCTTCTTTTATTTATGGTTGTTTTCGTTGTTGTTGTCATTGAATTCACCTTCAAGTTTGCAGATACCACCATTCCTATAAATTTGTCGTCATCTAGGATTGATGATCATCAGGCCTACAAAATGGATAGTCCTCAAGGCCACTTTACTTTGCCTCAACTGCCAACAACTACTCACATCTGTTTTAACATGGTGACGAGATTTGTGTTGATGGACAGAAATTGAAACTGTCAAGTATTGGTATTGAGCTTCTCGTTGAGTCTCCACTGCCTCCATAATGGCAACAATGTTTAGACCTTCAGGTTTGTTTCCTTCTATTTTTTTTCTTGATTACATATTGTGTTCTTCTTTTATTTATGGTTGTTTTTCGTTGTTGTTGTCATTGAATTCACCTACAGGTTATTTTCCTTCAGGTTTGTAGAGACCACCTTTTCTATAAATTTGTCGTCAGCTAGGATTGATGATAATCAGACCTGCAAAATGGATTGTTCTCAAGGACACTTTACTTTCCCTCAACTGCCAAAAACTACTCAAGTCTATTTTAACAAGTATTCACTTGATTGCATGTTTCGTTTTGCCAAAAATTCTACAAGCAAGGTCCTTAATTCTCTATTTTTCATGTTTTTGTAGGAATTTCATGTTGCACTTTCCTTGCAAGAGAATTAAATCATACATTATCTCATTCTAGCAAGATTTCATACTGTCAACTCTTGTAGCATTCTGTAAATACTATTACCAGCCACATCACTGACACGATCATAGTTAGTTCTTAGCTAAGACATCATCTATGTGTCATGCTTTCCTCGTCTAAGAAAGGGCCAAGGAAAAGATATTGGAAGAAAACAATATTTGAAAGAGAACAATATGGTCTGCCATTTTTTTCTAATGTTGGAGAAGATACAACTCAGATATGATTAACATAGTTATGTAAATCAATGTATATAAATTTCAAGCATGGATTTAACTTTTCGAATTCTTATGATCTACATGCTAATTAGTTTATCGAACCATCTTAGAGATTGTCTATTTGTTTTATTGTACCTTGTCTACACTTTGTTCTGCTTCTCATGATTATGTTTATATTACATATTTTTCATGTTCAGTATATCGATTTGAACTTGTGGCCGAACTTTTATGTTTACAGTATAGTATATTTTCCAATAAAACTATCTATAATTGTCATAAAGGATACTAGAATTAGCAGCCACGGGAGAGAAGGCTTAGATCCAAGAGATTATTAAAATCTTGGATTGAAAGATATTTTTAAATGTTTAAGATATACATTCATGGAACTGCAATAGGTTTGATTAAATTATCAATAGTAGCCATCTCTCTAATGGATAATGATTATGAGGAATGATATGGCCTTTCTAAATATTGTAATATTGTGTTGGAGATGAAAGTGTGGTACCTTGTATTTAATGTTTGTTAGTAGATCTCATAATGGCCACCTACTATGGTATGGACAAAATTACAAGAAGTGAAAAAATAAAAGTCAAAATTGTACTGGACAGATGTATAGATTTTCGTTTACCAAATTTCCACGATATTAAAAATTTTGTAACAGTTTTGAATAATGCCTATCACTATTATGTGATGGTATTTACCCAGATAGAACAATCCAATTGACTCGACTTCTGATATGATTGAATACACGACAGATCTGGTGGGTTAGTAAGTGAAATATTAAATGGCAGTCTTGAATTAGCACAGATTTTGTTTGTACCACCACAGGGTTATTTTGTAGAAAATGATTCATGCTTGGGAAAAAAATCGAACCTGAAACAAATATTGAGTTTTGCATGATCCAAGTTTCATAACTTTTCTTCGAGTAGTTTTGCTCCATTTTTTATCAGAGTTGCAAACCCATGCTACATGTTTGAAAAAGAGTTTCACATGTATGGACACTGTGGTTTTTAATAATTCAAAGAAAAATTATTACAAAATTAGCCCATTGTATATATATATATATATATAATGGTTGTCTGCGGTTGATGTAATATCATGAATAAAGTTCTAAATATAAATATATATATGATTGTGTGTAGTTGATGTTATATCATGATGATGAATAAAGTTAAAATTGTAAAATGAATTATATAGAATGCATGTTTCTTAAAATTTCAAATATCGTATATAAACCATCTCACATATCCACTTAGATATAAGTAACACAAATTGAGCTACAAAAACGAAACTTGACATGATCCAAGAGAAACAAGTCCAATTTCTAGCTGTCAGCCTATGCAGTTGCACCTCCAAATGAATATTTTAGAAAACGATTAGATATGGAAGCAACAACAGAAGGAAGAAATTGTAGCTGGAAGGAAGTGATGATTGGAGATGGCCTATGCACAATGTCACATTTTTGTGATGTTTTAGAAGGATTTTCCTTCATGCCCCACCTGCAAGTACATGTATCCAATCGACCTCAATTTGGCATTTAAAAAAAGAATATTATGCCACCTAAGTAGACACTCAGTTTGCTTGATTATGATCATGCCACTGCACATGACACAAAGTAACAATGAATAAATGCGTTTTAGAACTCGGTAGATTTGAAACTTATGTTGTTTTATGACAAAAAGTTTTATAGAATTTTACCATTTGTGTAGCGGGCTTAAGCTGGGAAGAATAGGGGGACTGGTGCAATCATCTATGGTTAGTTTGTCGTTGCAGTTATCTATTGTATAAGATGGTTTTCTTCACAAATATATTCGAGCACAATTATTATTGCACGTGGCCTTATAATATAGTTGGAGAGCCACTGCAAAATATGTTGATCCTCTCGGCATTCCTTTGCACCTACAGGTGCAAATGCTAGTAAGTAATGAGTGTAACTTTCCATTTAAGTGCAGTCTAACTTAAGGCCTCATTTTTCATAGATATAGTGCAGCAATAAAAATCAAACATGCACTAGTAGTTGGACAATTCATTGGTGCATTATTCCAAGTTGTTCTGAATGATATTCTCAATAAGAGCATCATGTCACTTACAAGAAAGGTGGAGATGTTAACAATCATTCCTCCCAACCACCCAACTACCCAGGCTGCATCCAATGGACCAAATAACTTCTCACTGGAGCAACTAAATCCGGTTGGTCCGTTAGTAGTCAAATCCGACTATCATTTTGAATGATAAAATTTATAATATATTAGATGATGAATATTACAATGATGTATTAGCCTTAAATATGGCTTGGACATTCATGATGAGGAGACGCCTCCTTTCATAATGACTTAATTAAACTAACTATTACTTATTTAGTTATTTAACTTATTATCTTATTTATGTTTGTTACATTGCCACTCCTTTTAAGGGAGCTTTGTCCTCAAAGCTCGAGTATTTCCTAATGTCATCTTTTACTCTAGCTCTATGTCGCACTGATGACTTGAGAGGTGCAATTTTGATTACGACCATTGCCTCATTTTGATTATTATGTCTTGGTATTTGCAATAAGTATGAACTTGGTGAAGTTTTGTTTACTCTTTTTCTACTTGTGTGATTGCTTCTTTTAACTATTTTTGTAGCCAATTGAATATGCTCAACATACATTACGACCTTAATTATTTTCGTGTTGTTATCCCCAACATATTTTGTGTCAGTTCCCTTGAATGGGCTCCTTGTGCTTATAATGCTCATAAGAACACTGATCTTATCTTGTGTCTGATAGATATTATAGTTGCTTCCCTTGATGTTCTTTATAGTCGTTTTTGTGATGATATCTGTCCTTCGTGTGTTTGTGATTGTGACATTTTTGTTGCAACATTGATCATCTTTATTGTTAGCAACATCACCTTGTCTCTTATCACAATCTTGGTTAGGATCATCCTTCTCCTTGTCAATTCCCTTATTACTGGAGTATGTTATATCTTTGTATTGCATGTTATATTGATTGATGCCCTTACTCTCATCGGGGAAGACATACCGACCTACTCTATCTTCCTTTTTTTATCAACTTGGGTGGCTTCTTCTACGTGATTTTCACCTCCATCTTCATTTTCTTTAAACGTTCTGTCAATAGATTTCTTTATTTCATCCATATTCTTAAGGATTTTCTCAAGGAGATTTATGAATTCGTCACTCTTACTATAAGATGCCATGGATGTTTGTAGAACGCTATTTTGTCTTTTGAGGCGAAATTTGAATAATAATATATTAATTAATTAATATTATTATTATTATTTTTTAATAAAATGACAAGGTTTTAAAAAATAATAATTTATTATTATATAAGAAAACTTTATTTTATTTTTTGTTTTAATATAATAAAACCAAATTGAAAAATTATAATTATATTATAATATAATATATTGAATTTTATTAATATATTATAATATATTAAAATAATATATTATAACAATTTGTTTTTTTTGTTGGTTTGGCAGGTCGTGGAGGTGAGATGACGGCGCGGTGATGGAGGCGGCGAGGGCAGGGACGTGTAGGAGCAAAGAAGGTGGGTGCCGAGGGGAGGAGATGGGGAGATGGAGGAGGGCGTATGGGGGTGGAAGGATGTGGTGGATGGGGAAGGTGGCGAAGGGTGTGGCGGAGGAGTGCGTAGAAGTAGAGATGGGAAAGGGTGGGCGCAGAAGTTAGGAGGGTGTGGCGGAGGAGTGGTGTGAAGTGGGAAGAAGTGGCGGAGGAGAGGCAGAAGTGGAGATGGGGAAGTTTGGGTGCAGCTGGAGGGTGTGGCAGAGGAGTGCGCAGAAGTTTGGAGCAACTGAAGGGTGGGTGCGGAGGCCGCGTAGGGAGGGGGAACGCAGAGGGAGCAGCGTGAGAAGAGGAGGAGATGTGGAGGATGTGGCAGGGGTGTTGAACGAGTGGCGCGGGGAGGGAGAAACAAAGCCTGATGGTAGGGAGAAATGAAGCTAAGGATGAGCAGCGGAAGGAAAAGGGATTGATGAGTCGAGTCCGAGCTCAGAGTGCAGGAGCAAAAGTTCTGATACCAAATGGAGCAACCGAATCCGATTGGTCTGTTAGTAGTCGAATCTGACTATCATTTTAAATAAAGAAATATGAATAATATATTAGATAATGAATATTACAATGATGTCTTGGCCTTAAATATGGCTTGGACATTCATGATGAGAAGGCGCCTCCTTTCATAATGACTTAATTAACCTAACTATTAATTATTTAACTTATTATCTTATTTATGTTTGTTACACTCACTCAACCAAACTTGGTTAATACAATTGGTCTATTAACACTATATTGTAGTAGCTAATAATTTAAAAAAAAAATGCCAACCTCTTATAATAACTTATACTCGGCAAGAACAAAATATCTATTATCAATAATTAAAATTAATATAGTAACAAACATACTATCATGTTATTAAATAATTGTATCATAAGTTACTCTAAATAATGTCAACCTCCTATTAAGATAATAACTTAGAGGTTGTTTGAAAATTTGACCATTTGGACCCTCGAAAACATCTAAGTCACCCTAAAAATCGAAGTATTAGAAATATAAAAATTAATGAATAAATATTAAACTTTTAAAAGTAAATCAACATTTTGAAATTGCACATATAAAAGCATTTGAACCTATTGAAAAATTGAAATGATTATCTTAATTTTTTTTTTTTTATGCATAATTTTAAATTATAACTTTATTGAACTTTGCAAAGATGTCCATCTGGTTTGTGGTTAAATATCCATCTTGTTTCTAACCACATTTCTCGACATTTTTGTCACAATTTAGGTGTGAGAAATTAGGATGGTTGGACAAACTCCATCGGACTCTACCCATCGTATGGTTGAGATGAGTGGATTCCAGTCGTTTTTTGCTGCAGGTGGCCGTCTGCAAAGCCTATTCGAGGTATTGAGAAAAGCAGATCTTTTATGGCTTAGCATTGATAGCATATTTCTGTACTCCTTGTTAACCTCTTGGATTTCGAGTAAGAATCTAAGAGTTCTACAACTTGGCGGAAGATGCTTGAGCTTGGAAACGTTGTGGGAGACTGAAAGTGAGGTACACGTAAAGATTTTTATTTCTTTTTAAATAAACCTATGCTCATAGTAGGTAGGGGTATGGCTTTTAAATAATTATATTAAAGTTTTCTGCGTGCAATGCAAGCACTGTAGAGTTGAGGGAGTTCAGTATTGGCGGTCGACTTTAAGGTTACCAAGGTCCATAGGGCAGTTGAAGCACTTGGAAATGATTGAACTGTAAGACTTTAGCGGAAGCTCATTGCTAGAAGAGTTCTTTCATATCCACTCATTGAAACAGTTAAACTGAAACTCATTGCATGGGACTCGGGAGAAGGTATCGTTGCCAGACTCTTTGGGGAAGTTATCAAACCTCCAACATATTGACTTGTCTGATTGTCGTTATTTGCAAACGCTCCCGTCTTCCTTTGGAAATTTAACAAAACTCCAACATGTTAATCTAAGTGGGTCTGAGATGTTGAATATGATTCCATACTCCTTTAGGAACTTGATTGGACTCAAACATCTCAATTTGATCAGCTGCAAGCAGTTGAACCTCTTTGGCGATGCACTTGGGAATATCAGGACAATTGAAAGCTTAAAAGTTAATGGGTGCCACAAAATAGAAGCATTGCCTCACCAAGTCACACATCAGCGTTCCCTAGTTGGGCTACGTCTCGCATGAAGAAATTTAAAAGCATTGCCAAGTGTTATTAGAGGTCTCACCAATTTGAAATTTCTGGATTTAAAATGCCCTTTGCTGGAAATCCTGTCGCCTTCACTCTGTAACCTAACGAACTTAGAAAATTTCAACATCGAATGCTCGAGATTGAAATGTTTTCTCACTCGATTGGAGAGTTGAAACAGTTAATATCCTTGTCCATAGTTTGTACAGGAATAGAATATTTACCAGTGGCTGTCAGGGATTTGAATCATCTTGAAGTTTTGACGGTAAAGGACCGTCATTTTCGTGAAGTGCCATTTGCCAGTGTAGAAAAGGTTCAAGGAGGCGACAAGTTGTTGGACTCTTCTATTCACAAGCGCATGCTTCGGCTTGAAATATTAGAGCTGTCTAAGACGAGAATAACTGAAGTATCTTTTGGTGAAGGTGTTTGCTCGAACCTTCAAGATGTCACTCTCTGTTATTGTAATGATCTAATGGATGTTGGTGCATTACCCACAACACTAACATCACTGGATTTGAAGTGTTGTCCTGCATTGAATAAAATAATAGGGCGTTTTGGAATAGAGTATTTACGGGTGGGTGTTAGGGAGTTGAACCATCTTGAATTTCCGACAGTGGGGGATTGTCCTATTCATGAAGTGTCGTTTTCCAATGTGGAAAAGGTTTAAGGAGGCCGCAGGTTGTTGGAATCTTCTATTCATAAGTGCATGCTTCGACTCAGAAGATTAAGGCTGGTGAAGACCGAAATAACTGGAATATCATTTGGTGAAGGTGTTTGCCAGAACCTTGAAGAGCTAGCTCTCCATTCTTGTGATGCACCAGTGGAGGTTGGAGAGTTGCGGACAACACTAACATCACTGGACATGATGCATTGTATTGCAGTGAATAGAATAGCAGGGCTTTCTAGAATAGAGTGTTTTACCAGTGGGTGTCAGGGAACTGAACCATCTTGAAGTTTTGACAGTGGAGGATTGTCCTATTCGTGAAGTTTCGTTTTCTAGTGTGGAAAAGGTTCAAGGAGGCCGTAGCTTTTTGGAATCTTCTATTCTCATGTGCATGCTTCTACTCAAAATATTAGAGCTGGTAAAGACTAGTATAACTGAAATATCATTTGGTAAGGTATTTTCCCGAACCTTGAAACCGTCAATCTCAATTATGAAGGAGGAGGATGCAAGAAGAAGACTAAAAACTGAAGAGCTGAAAATGCAAAATGATAGAAAATATGGGAAAATATGAGCTGTTGCTCAGAAATTTATTAGCAAAGAAGAAAACTACAAGTTTGCCTTATGCAGCTATGAGATGGTCTATTTATAGTAGATTTGCAACACATGTTTTACTGTTCAAATTTCTGCTGGAGGTTGAGTTCCATTAATAATCAGACTGTTGGGTGGTTGATGGACGACTGGGCGATGCTGCAGGCGGTCGGTGGTCGGCTGGGCGGTTTGGGTGGCTCCGTCAAGATTATTGTTTTCAACACTCCCCCTTAAGCTTGACTTCTCAATGATGCCCAAACCTTTCCTTAGATGTTCAAACCTTTCTTTTGCCAATGACTTGGTGAAGATATCTGCAGTTTGATCTTCAGACATGCAAAATTCAAGATATATTTCACCATTGTTGATAAGTTCTTGGATGAAATGATATCTAATATCAATTTGATTGCTCCTTTTGTGAAAAACATGATTTTTTTATATTTCTATTATTGAATTATTGTCAGAGTAAATTTTTGTTGCTCCTTCTTGATCTTGCATCAAATCTGTCATTATTCATCTTATCCACACTGCTTGACATGCTGTTGATGTTGCTGCTACATATTCTGCTTCTGTAGTTGAAAGAGTTACAATAGGTTGTTTTTTAGAAGCCCATGAGATTGCTCCTGAACCAAGATGAAAGATATACCCAGATGTGCTTTTTCTATCATCAATGCTACTTGCAAAATCACTGTCTGTGTACCCAACTAGAATGAAATTATCTGATTTTGAATATAAGATTCCATAATCTCTTGTTCCACTGATATATCTTAAAATCCTTTTCCCTGTTTGCCAATGTGAATCCATTGGTGTTTCCATGAACCTTGAAATCAAACTGAATGCATACATAATGTCAGGCCTTGTTGCTGTCAAATACATCAAGCTTCCTACCAATCTTTTGAACAAACTTGGATCTACTTTTGTACCCTTGTCTTCTTTTCTCAATTTCTATCCTGTTGCCGCAGGTGTAGATGTTGGCTTGCAATTCAACATCTTGAACCTTTTCAAAACATCCTTTGCATATTTTTTTTGACAAATGAAAATTCCATCATCTGTTTGACTTACTTCTATGCCCAATAAATATTTCATTAAGCCCAAATCTGTCATCTCAAATTCATTTTTCATTGTTGATTTAAACAACTCAATTGAAAATTTTCCAGTAAATATCAAATCATCAACATATAGGCATACAATTAAGACCTTACCTTGATTGTTTACCTTGATGTAAAGAGTTGGCTCACTATTGCATTTGCTAAAACCATGACTCTGGAAATATGAATCAATGCGGCTATACCATGCTCTTGGAGCTTGTTTGAGACCATACAAAGCCTTTTTCAATCTATAAACTTTTTGTTCATGACCCATTATCTGATAACCTGGTGGTTGCTGCACATATACTTCTTCTTGTAATATCCCATTCAAAAAAGTTGATTTGACATCCATCTGATAAACTTTCCATTTATGATGCCCTGCTATTGCTAACACTGTTCTTACTGTATCTAATCTAGCTACTGGGGCAAAAGTTTCATTGTAATCAATCCCGGGTTGTTGTGAGAAACCCTTTGCAACTAACCTTGCTTTATGCTTTACAACATTTTCATCAGCATCAAACTTTGTTTTATAGATCCATTTTACACCTATTGCATCTTTTCCTACTAATTGCCAAGTTTGATTTTTCTCTATTGCTTCAATTTCTTCATCCATAGCCTTTTGCCAACTTTCATATTTAATTGCTTCTTCAAAACATATTGAATCAGCAATAGAAAATAATGCAAAATTAGAAATCAAACCATCATCATCATTACCTTGAGTTACCTCATATATTTCTTGGAGACTTCTTGTCTTCATTGGAGTTCCATCTAACCTTGAGCTATTTTACTTGAGTGATATCTTGGTGTTGACTAAGATATTGCGGTTGATTGAGGTGTTGATGTTGTGCTATGTGAACTGGAGCCATTGTTGGGAGCTTGAACTTCATCAAAATCTTTCATTCCAATTGTTGTTGTTTATGTAGATTTTCATTCCAAATCCATTCTTCATCTTCAAGAAACTTGACATCTCTACTGATTATAGTCCTTTTTGTGATAGGATGATACAACTTGTATGCTTTTGATTGCTCACTATATCCCACAAAAATACATCTTTCTCCTTTATTATCTAACTTCTTCCTATTCTCAGTAGGAACATGTGCATATGCAATACACCCAAAGACTCTTAAATGAGAAACATTATGCTTTTTATTACTCCATGCTTCCCATGGTACTTTATCCTTGACACTCTTTGTGGGGGAACGATTCAAAATATACACTGCATAAGCTACAACTTCATCCCAATATTCATTTGGTAGATGTTTAGCTTTCATCATGCTTCTTGCCATTTCCATTATTGTTCTATTTTTTCTTTTTGCAATACCATTTTGTTGTGGTGTATAGCTAGTTGTAAATTGCCTTTTGATCCCATTTGTTTTGCAAAAAATCAAGAAATCATTTGATGCAAATTCTCTGCCTCTATCTATTCTTAGAGTTTTAATGTAGTGCCCACTTTGCTTTTCAATCATGACTTTAAACTGCTTAAACACTTCAAAAGCTTCTGATTTTTGTTTCAAGAAATATACCCAAGTTTTCCTGGAATAATCATCTATGAAAGTTATGAAATACAAGCTATTCCAAATAGAAGGTGTCTGCATATACCCACACAAATCTGAATGCACAATTTCAAGTGGAACTCTTGCTCTATATGACTTACCGACATGAAATGATTCTCTATTCTGCTTACCAAGAATGCACCCTTCACAAAGTTTGTTTGTTTGTTCAATCAACGGCAAACCATTCACCATGTTCTTTCTATGCAACAAATTTAGACCACTGAAGCTTAAATGACCAAACCTTAAGTTCCATAACCATGACTGATATGAGAGGACTGCTTTGAAAGCAACAGAGAAATCGTTTTGTAACCTTAAAGGAAACATCTTGTTTTGTGTCATTTGGAATTTTGCAATTAGCGTTCTATGTGAATCAAAGATCTCACATGCATCATTTTCAAAATAGACTTTATATCCCTTTTGTAGTAGTTATCCAATGCTAATTAGATTGTGTTTGAGATTAGGGACATAATACACATTTGGAATGTGTTTCTTTTCACCTTGCTTAGTTTCAAATTTTATGCTACCTTTACCCATGACAACTACTTTTTTATCATCTCCCAATTTTACTTCTGACTACACATATTCATCTATGTTTGCAAACATATCCTTGTTTCCACTCATGTGGTTACTACAACCACTATCTAAGAACCATACTTCTTTTGAGCTTTCTTGTGCACTATTACAAGTAATAAACATTGAATCACTATTTTTAGAGTGATATTCTCTTGAGAAATTCACATTCTGCCTATTCATATCAAACTGCTTCTTCCTACATTCAGGTGCAAAATGACCAAATTTTTGACAATAGTGGCATTGGATATGTGATTTGTCATACATTTGTCCTTGGCCGTGAAATTCAAGAGAATGTCTTCCATCTCTGCCTCTTCTACTTGCAAAGAAATTGGAATTTGCTCATTCTTCTTGAGAGTTCTCTAATCTGCCACCTTCATTGCGATTGCTCATTCTTCCTCTTCCAAATCCTCTTCCACCTCTATTAGTGATTCTTCCTCTTCCAAATCCTCTTCCACCTCTATTAGTGATTCTTCCTCCTCTTTTGGTGCTGCTAGCTTGAACTTGTGATTTGAATGCATTTTCCATAGAGGAACCGTTTGACCTATTGAGTCTTTGCTCATGGGTTTGTAAAGACCCCATAAGACTATCAATAGAAACTTGAGACAAATCTTTAGATTCTTCAATAGCTACAACAATTGGGTCAAATCTAATAGGAAGACTCCTCAATATCTTTTCTACAACCTTTTGATCATCCAAAGTATCTCCATGAGACTATTTGATTTACTATACTCAGTGGACGAGTGAAAAAATCATTTATTGTCTCGGAATTTGACATTTGCAGATTTTCAAAATCTCTTCTAAGCATTTGTAATCTTACCAACTTGACTTTGCTAGTACCTTGATAAGAATTTTGTAGAGTGTCCCATGCATGCTTGGACCTTGTACCCGTGGAAAAATGGATTCTTCCATTGCTTGTTGTATAAAAAATAACTCCTTGGCATCCTTCTTCTTATTCTCTTTGAGAAGATCCTTTTGTGCTTGTGATAAAACATTATATGCTGCTTGATCTGGTGGCTCTGTAAAGCCATTCTCAACCAAGTCCCATAATTCTTGTGAACAAAATAAAGTCTTCGTTTTAATGCTCCAATATTCATAATTTTTCCCATTAAATTGTGGAATTTGGGGTTGAGTGAGATTACTGCTACTCACACCCGCCATAATTAAATTGCAACAAAATATATCACTTCCACAACATTTTATCAGTGCAACTTGGCACAACCTAATGCAAATTGATTAAATATTGCACTTTCACAATTCTTTGTGATTTTTTTTTTAATATTCCAAGTGTCTTTTAACAAAAAATAAAATTAAACTAGTGACCCAAAAACAATAACCTTGTTGCAGCAATTTCATCACACCAAATTAAATATTTTACCATTGCAATCGGCATAAAACAACATTACCAAAATCAATTCTTCCATTCCATAATTATGCTCCTTCACAACTAGAGTTTGCACCTCCACAACCAGCCGATGCTCTTCCACAATCAGTTTCTCCACAACCTTGCTCTGATACCAATTTGATGGAGGAGGATGCAAGAAGAAGACTAAAAACTGAAGAGCTGAAAATGCAAAATGATAGAAGATATGGGTAAATATGAGCTACTACTCAAAAATTTATTAGCAAAGAAGAAAACTACAAGTCTGCCTTATGCAGCTATGAGATGATCTATTTATAGTAGATTTGCAACACATGTTTTACTGTTCAAATTTCTACTGGAGGTTGAGTTCCATTAATAATCAGACTGTTGGGTGGTTGATGGACGACTGGGCGTTGTTGCAGGTGGTCGGTGGTCGGCTGGGTGGTTTGGGCGGCTCCGTCAAGATTACTGTTTTCAACAAATTATTGTCATGATCTAGTGGATATTGGAGCATTGCCAACAACGCTATCATCACTGGAAATGAGCTCTTTGGCCTTACAAAACTGCTAGAACTGGCCACGAGAGATTGTAAAGGAGAAGCGCGGTCAAGTCTAGAAACTGCGATATCAATGGAGTGGGTTGGGATAACTAAATGTGATAAAATGAAAAGGATAGTGTCACTGTCTGAGGCGGTAAATCTCGAGAGCGATATTTTCGAGAAGTTGAACAAAAAGTTAGTTGAGGTTACGGAGGAGAGTGAAGGGGAGGATTACTTCCAGTTTTAGGAGAGTGAAGGGGAGGCGGATTATTCTTTCGAGGAAAGTGAAGGCAAGGAAAATTAGAAGCGGGAGCACTATGGAAGTTCACTATGGCAAGAAATACTTTACATGCTGCTAAGCAGGGGTTAAATTTGATGGGCACCGTCAGTAAAAAAAATGACAGTTTTGTTTCTAGAACTGCCCTGCATACGACTTTCAATAAAACAAATTGTACCCTTTTTCCATCAACACGATTTTAAAATTGCAAAGAAACCATTTGGATTCATTACATTGGTGCATTTGCATTCTCCACGAATATCTAAATTGAACTCATGATTCAACCTATCTGGGTGTATATATCTAACAATAGAAAATTTCCTTATGAAACATAGGAACTTCATTTGATTTCTGAAGTTAAGTCTAGATCATTGATCATATAAACTTTGTCAAGGATTGGTGTATTAATTTCAAACATGTGTTGAAACTCCACCAGATTCATATCTGAGAGCTGCAAAACCTACCAATAATACCCAAAAGGATTTCTATTTATAGAGAAAAAAAATCCTTCTTACCCAACGGAATTAAATCTCAATGTTTCATCAATGAATTGCAGAGTTTCAACTAGAAACACAGGGTAAGAAGTGTCTGGGGATAAGTTGTTTAATTCCAACTGGCTAATATCAGGTATATTGGTGCAGTAGCAGCCATGAAGCTATTAAATAAAGTGTAACTAGTGTAAGGCAGGTTAGGTCTCTGCAGTGGGTTCGTATTAAAGAATAATATGGGCTGCTCGTTGACGGGAAAAGTAGGTACCCTACACAGCAGCATGCTAAAGCAAGTGTGATTCCTGCCAGCACTAGTGGCATTAGGATCATTCGCATAAGCACTAGTGTAACACAGAATAGGGAATTTTTTTCACACAAATCCTCATTTTTTTAGAATAGGGGGAATTTTTTTCACACAAATCCCCATTTTTTCAGAATAGGGAATGTTGTCCAAGTTTGCTCTTTTTTCATTTATGGTTTCCATGATTAATATCCACTTGTAACCACGAGTGCATTACTATCCACTTTGTTTTAGAAACAGTCTGCATACAACAGAAAAGAAGAATGCCTAGAAACTTTCTTTCCTAGTTAGCTACGGCCAAGATTTCCTTGGCATATAAACAATATATGATTAAAGAGAAATAGGAAGAAAACAGTAGCATGGGTTTAATGCAGTTTAAAGTCACACATATAAATCATTATAATTACAGTTTATAGGTTTTATAAAAAATACATAATCTACTATAGTAGGCAAGCATCTGCTAGTTTACCCTAATCTGGGGAACAAGAATAGGTAAAGCTATCTACTCTTGAAGAAGAAATGAAAAAAACCTACCATGTACAGAAGAAAAACATTATAAAAAACGTAAAAAATATTGTATACTAAAATTGTCTATGAGTCCATTGTCCCAAGCTCGAGCCCTCAAGCCACTATGTAGTGCATTTATAAAAAGAAGAAGCTTAATTACACTTTACTTTTAAGAATAAAAATATATAAGGTGGGAATCTAGGATAAATCCTTTCTACCATAAAAGAACATGACTCATAAATAAAAGTTCCCTAAACTTATCCACCGCCCGGAAGACATGTAAGCACGACCATTTCGGTCAAGGATCATCAAGTCCAATAGAAGAAAACCCTAGTTGTTTGGATAAGTTTTCCTACCTGGTCAATAAATTGCTTGAAACATTCTTCCATACAGTGCATCACGGACTTTGAGTAGCAACCATCAACTCTCGTGAATTTTTCATTAAGCTGGAAATTGATCCGGGGCCCAAAGGCCTGCTAGTAAAAATATATGTTAGAACCACTAAGGAAGAATATCACTAACGAAGGAAAATTTTCGAAATTGATTTATAGGGATAATAACTGGAGAAAAGACCTTTAAACATCTTTGAAGGACCACTAATTTGCACCGAACCTTTGCAATTTCAGAGAGAAATCCAGGGTTTAGAATCGGTTGCAAACCCACACCTTAAACCGAGAAATCACGCAAGTCAAATAGAGGACATTGTAACCCCACTACTCCACAAATTTTAAAGAACAATTGAAAATTAATGCACCGAGAATCATCCTATTGTGGAGGAGTAATTGGTAACAAAGGACCCCTCCTTTTCAGCAGGTGTGCTTTTAAAATACCTGATTACTGAATGTACAATTCCACATGTTAGAGTTTTACCTACATGCCGACACAAGTTTTTGAAGGACATGCATTTAAGATGATGCATATAGGTTGTATTTTGCATAGTTGGCCTGGAACTTCAATTCTCCAACAGTCAATATCCATTAATCCGAAATGACTTACCACCTACTCCGACCTACACAACCCAGCGCACAGCGACGCGCCAATGGCTGTAGACTACAGGATGCAGTAACTATGGACTTTCCAAGGAAAAACAAAGGTTGTTATATATATGTAAATTTATGTTAACATAAAAAATAGAAACGATCAATTTTTTGCTATGCCCTTCAAATTGACGGCTGGAAAACCTAACTACACTTCACAACTGACGTGGAAATTTCATATATAGGTGTATTTCACGGTTAAAAAACCCAAATACGTCCATACGGGCATCAATTTTAACCCCTGTAGCTGAGTATTTAAAAGACCCTCGTGCACAGAGTATTTAAGAAACCCTCGTGCATGTGGAAGCGGCCTGTCTGTCCACTGTCATATACGCGCAACTCTTCATGGAATAAAGTTTAGCCATCGACCATGGTCATCCATTGCATACTTATGTTGTTACTTATCAATCAAGGGCGATTACTTTCCGGTGACTACTCTCTGGCTATACACTAGCTTGTTGATAGAGTTTTTAATGCTGACAAGTGAGAGGGAAATTTGAATTTGAATTTTCAATGTGATCCCGCGCTATTATTATTTTGAATTTTGAAATCCATCCGCGCTCCAGTGTAAGTTAGATTAACTTACAATGACTCACATAATGGAGGCCTAATCTTGCATGTGGGAAATTCTGCAAGACCAAATCCGCGTCACCCCAGATGAAGATCACCCCATGTCCTGCATCCGCCGTGAAGCTCCGCAACCTTGAGAGGGTCAGCCTTGAAATCGATCAGAACCCACAAACGATGGCGACAGAGGGATCGACCACGAAGCACCTGTAAGCGATCATTAGAGAAAATTTTGGGTCTAAAATGGGCCTTATAAGAAAACACGCCAACAATAAGTTCTTGTGAGTTGGAATTCAAGAACCAATAGAATTCCAATCAAATGAGTCAACCATAATGGTTGAATTGACATATTTGTCATAAAAAAAATAACTTTTTTGTTCATATTTTCGACATATCTCCCTGATGACACTACACTTACCCTGTAGCCGTCGTTCTCCTCTATCACAAGTGAAATGTAAGAAGACACTATCCCTATCAGCGTACGCATCCATTTTGAAAACAGCTCGTAGAATTCCGGGTGCAGGTATTCCTTGGTTATGGTCCGAATGAATATCATGGGAGCCCTTCCTGGACGTTGCGTTATGTCCAATTGAGTCACATTGCAGGTACTTCGAAGAATTTTCTGCCTTCACGCTCTGAAATTACAATGTCGATGTGTGAATGAAAATAAATGAAAAAAGCAGACTAAAGCGCAGAGTATATGTCCCGACAAAGTTTCGATAATACGTTAAGTTCAACTAGACTGTAACACAATGCCAAAAATGCTTTGACGTTTTAAATTTTTAAACTTATCTCAATGCTTTTTTCATAAAGTTAACATATTTTCTTATAAGGTTAACTTATCTTATATTTTCTTAAAACAACTTCTATTTTCTTATGTTTTAATATGATTATTGGCTAAAAAGTGGGTTTGGGTGTTTGACGTAGTATCCGTTTTTTGGTTTACTCATGGTTGTCTTTTTAATGAAAAAAATTAATTAAAAATATGTTAATTTTTTAAAATTATTAATTAGCCATATATTGTGACAATATAGATTTGTAAAAGGTAACCATTTTCAATCAAATAATAATAATAAAATATATCATAGTTGAAATTTTTATTTTTATTTAATTTTTAATTTAATAATTTTATATAGTTTTATTGAAAAAAGGTTTTGTCCTAATTTTATTATTAAAAAAAATATACAATAAAAATATAATTATTTAAAAATAAATAAAAGTATGTTAATTTTCTAAAATAAATAAAAGTATGTTAATTTTCTATAAAAGTATTACATAGTTTCCATTCAAAATAACTATGTTAAAAAAAATAATAAAATATATAATTTAAAAAAAAAATTATTTATTTATTTTATTTGGGTTTAATTTTATATTTAATAGTTTTATATTATTTTAATAAAAAAATTCAAAACCTTCGAAGTCGCCAACATATAAAACCTTCGAAGTCGCCAAGGAGAAAGAAGGTATTTATTACAAGTCCAGAACATAAGACAAAAAAATGTAAAAAGCAATTTATAATATATTATTGAAGAAACTTGAGAAATTGATTAAAGAGAAAGATAATCGTTAAGATGTACTTTGTTTGATATGACTATATATATAATACATCGTTAAGATAATCGTTAAGTTCACCATTCGACATTGACGGTTCATTGAGTTCCTTTCAGATACTATCATCCACCTTGTGTCTATTCCATGCAAGTAGAGAAAGCAGAGTTGAGTGGCGCAAAAGAGAGAAAAGGGCAGAGTATGACTCATCCAAAGAAACTTAATAAGTAGATCAATCAACATTTACCAGAGATGTTGACCAATTGTAAAATTATGTAAATGGTTTTATGTTATTTTATGCAATTACCGTGTTGTATAATTTCCTTAGAGCCTTAATGGGTTTTGTTAAATATCTGTTATTCTAATTCTTTCAAATATTATTGCATGACATGAAGGCAATAAACCTATTTAGCGGCAACTGTAATTGTTGAGTGGTGATTAGGTGCTTCTCCTAATCAGTGATTTAAGTCGTTATGTAATTGAGTAATAATTTTTTTGGTTCAAGAAAAAGGTTGAATTTTTCTTTCTCATTTGAAATGTAGGTTATGATCAATGGTGTTTCCCATTAATTGCTTGGAAGGGAGTCATTTTGCACATTTTCAAAACCTATAAATTTATCATAATTTTTTTTTGGTTTCAAAATTGTTAAAATTTTATCTCAATTTTAGCACCGAGCTTTAAGCTTTTGAATTTTCGCTATCACTATATATATATATTGTTCATATCAGTTTAGCAGTCGCCACTGCATTCTTTGGTTCTGCATGAAATTAGGGAAATGTTCCTTGACTTAGGCCAGGCATGATATTCTTTTATTTGTTCCTTTACAAAATGCGTCCATACATCTTCTTTTGTTTCTCTTCCTTCCAGACCACCTTTGTATGGTTATAGCGATTTCTCGATTGCCAATTTATTTCATTTTCATGCTCTTCTAATGAAATTTTCAATTGCTTAAGGTCTCAAGTTAATAAATTAAAAATATTTATTAATAACAAAACATAGAAAGGGTAGGTACATTGTGTCTAATGGAATTCATTCTCCTTTTTAGTTTCCAATCCAACAATGTCCATCGATTCTCTGATATCATGTTGAAAAAAATAATTGCACACGATGTGATATGATTGCATTATTAAACACAAGTGTGTACATAGATTAAGAAATAATGGCATACCATGCTCTGTAAAGGTTCATTGTTTGTGAATGCAATGTTTTTTTCCATTGATTTGAACTCAGTGTTTGTTTTGAGTATGAATAGGATTTTCATTCTTCTCATATGCAAGAAGGGGTTTTATGGTTTGGTTTATTCAGAGGGATTTGAAAAATTAAATATACACCATCAATATCATGTATTAGACTCATTTGGAAATGCAATATCCCTTTAAAGGTGATATGTTTCAACTGGTTATGTTTGTCAAACGACATTGATACTTGGGATAATTTAGTCAAAAAGGGATGGATAGGACCCAATCGATGCAACATGTGTAATTGTGATGCCGAGTCAGTTAATCATCTCTTCATTGATTGCTTGTTTACTCAAAATTTTATCAGTTGTCTCAGCAGTATACTTCACATGTCTATTTATTGGAATGAGTCTTCCTATAGTTTTGTAATGAAAATAAGTTAATCCACCTTCCACTCCTCATGACCTGGAAATTATGGATCACCAAAAAAAAGAGTCATTTTTTAAGATCACAAACTGGATACAAACTTCATTTGTCATAATATTATAGATTAGCTTCAGTTATTTCCTATGATTGCCCATTCGAAGCACAAAAGGAGAATTATAGGTCAAGCACCTGTATATGAGTACCGAGCTGGTTCTTCGATGGAGCTTCAACAAATATGGTCGGGGATATTGTGGTACACTTACTCATCTGTCATGATCATTACTTCTGCATAAAAATGGGTTGTGGTGAGAGCACTAATACTAGATCTGAACTTTTGGCACTGTGGGCTCTACTTGTAATTTCTAAAAAATTTGGCCTTCCTTTTCTTCATGTTCGAGGTGACTCCACAACCATTATTAACTGGATCAATGGGAGGGCTGCTCTCTCTGCTCTCAATCTGGATGGTTGGTGTCAAAATATCAAGGAACTGGAATCTTCCTGTCTCCATCTCAATTTCCTCCATGTGTACAGAGAATTCAATGTGAAGGTAGATGGCTTATCCAAGGAGGCACTTTCATTGGCCTCTGGTCTTCTTCTTTATTCTGAATTCACTTATGCTGAATGTATTGGGAATGGTACGATTCAACTATATTAGCTTTGTCTTGGCCTACTCTTTTTATCACATCTTTGATGTTTTTCATGAGTATGGCAGGATTGTTAGATACATCCTCTTGGATGTCAAAGGTGGACCTGTTCCTCTCCTTCTTTTTTCTTGACATTCCCATGAGTGCCTCCTTGGATAAGCCATGTTGGGTTTACTTGCATACTCAGTGCCATGGTGGAATCAGAAGGAGATTTGTTGATGTCCTATATGTTTTGGTTTGTATCTCTTCTTGAGGGTTGATCTCATATCTCTCTTTGTTACTAGTTGATCTATAATGAGGTTGTGGGGTTGAGTTCTGAGTATCTAGCTGTTGGACTTATTTTGTGAAGTCCCTCTTGTGTTGTAACCAGGTTACCTTTGATTATAATGAATACAAAGAAACTGCTATTTTTCTTCTCGAAAAGGTTTGTGTTGTAAAGACTTTTTACTAAATTTTTTTTATTATCACCTACAATTCTATAAACATTTTAAAAAATGAACTTTCAATATAATACTTTTTCTTTTTATCATCATAACTTCAACCTAAATTTTATCTACAATGCAATCTGTCTAATCATTTTATTTTATAGGATTAATATATATATTACAATAAATATTAACTTTTTTTTCTTTCTAAAAATGTATTCTAATTAATGTAATTATATAATAATGATTAAATATCCAATTATAAATAACAAAATCATAATATGAATTAATAAAAGTAATCATAATATGAAGTAATATGTAATAACATATTTAAATTTTATTAAATATAAATTTTATTTTAAAACAATAATATTTAATATCTTAATTTAATTTTATATCCAATCATATTATTAATGAAAAATAGTCTTATATTCCAAATTTTAAATTTATTATATGTAATTTGTATTAAAATATAAATAATATTATCAAATTAAAAGATAAACAATATTAAATTTTAAATAATTAATATATAATAAAATTTTAAATATTTTAAAAAATAGAGTATAAATGTTGGACTAGATTATATTTTTAATTGTTATGTCTCCAACAAGGGGATATATATGAATCACCCAAGGCGATTATTTGGAGCAATTTGTAGTAATTTAAAAAAAATCATCTAAGTTAGACTAAGATTGTGTATTATTTATTTATTTTTAGTTTCTTAAATGCCTATTTTTTAAGATTGCTATTGGTGTGTTGGAGATGACGTTGCCTTGGGTTCCTGTGCCCCAGGACCTAGCGACGACGCTGATACCAGCAATGCTATAATACTCCTTGTAAACAATACCTCCTTTAATATTTGGGTATGCATCTTTATTGATGGGCGCCCGTGCTGCACATGGATCCGGTGAATCCTTCTCGACTACTACGCATTGACCCTACATCCGGTGCATCCTACAATGTTTTTTCCATTCCGAAGTAGTAGGTGGAGTAATTATATCTACCCATCCATCTGCTATCAATTCCCTGTCAATATATTAAATTGTTCTCGGTATGTGAACTGCTACCAGCATCTACGTTGAGCGAGCTCTGCTATCATTGTTGTTGCTGCTTGTGAGAGAAGTGTTGCTTCCACTGGTTCTTTCGATATGTACACATTCTCGTTCTAAATAAAAACATTTACATTTAACTATAAAATGGGGGAAGCAACAACACATGGATTTTTCATCAATGGAAACGGACATTCCTATAGTGATGCATATGTTAACAAGAACATAACTACTAACGGTCATGCAATTCATCATGTTAATGGGAACGACAACAATGGGATTACCACTGTTGTTGTTTTCAATGGAGTGTCAGGGATTCGAAACCGCTCGGATGGCGGCGCTGCTTTTGGTATGAAGAAGAAATTAAAGACAATCTTCGCAAGTGTTTCATGCTAAATAGATAAATTTTGTAAACCTGCTTTAGTACCACATAGATTTCTGAGATTTCAACCTCCCTCTCTCTCTCAGAATAGAACAAGTTGGATCTCACAACACTTATTTAAGTGTGATGTATTTATGTTTATTGTGTGCAAAGGTACCTAAGTGATAAGAACAATACATGCCATAGACGGGTTGATTGGCTAATGTATGTGTTGTTGACAATGGTTGAACAATATTACATCCATATGCAACATTTAAAAGAAGTTGGGTTTGTGTGACCTAGAAAATCTGAGAAACAATTGAATGTATCCAAGTGCAGAGCAAACAAAATTCCAAATGAAGATTGTGTGGCTGATGATAAAAATAACAACATTGAATATTGGGTTCGTAGTTAACATAAGGATACTCATGATACTTGGTATAATGTCATATATAAAGGGTCAACTCTACACTTTTGTAATTGCGATTGGGCCCTGAATGGAAATGTCTGTAAACATGTTTTAAAAGTTGAGATGTTAGTGAGTAACACTGTTTTTGGGGATAATATAATGCCAAATGTCGCAAATTCTATTATCGAAAGGCATAAAAATTTATTTGATTTAAATGAAACAACTATAATGAGCCCAGAATTCGAAACACAACTTCCATCGTGCTTCAATTCTCCTCCCAATCATATTCTCCATAATGAAACAAACACTGATGATGCAGAGAATTCCTCACATCACGTTGATTCAACCATTGTAAGAACAGATAGTGCCTTACTTGACGATGATGAAATGAAATCTGTCATTTCATCAACTCAAGAGTATTTGAGGGGTTTATCATCCATGATTCCCACTAATTTGGAGCCGGCATATGTAGTGAATAACATTGTATCCAATGCATACCAAGAGTGCCATAAAAAGTTTTTCAATACGGTAAATCCATCCAAGATCACTACTAAGAGGAAACATAGTTTTTTTAGCCCAATCAAGAGAAAAATGAAATGTGGCAGCGATTTCAAAGCAAGAACAAATAATCCATAATTTCAAAAGGTTGGATGATTTCATGCAAAGAAAAAAACATGAATGAACAGTTGGAGTTAGCTTCTCAACGAAAAAGAAACCTGGAGCAAGCACTTGATGTCCAACATTCAGTTCTACATAATATTGGTATGGAATTTTGATAATATGTATTGTCATACGTAAAATATAATATATAGTTATCTTCCCTATGTGATTTTTTTATTGTTATAGGCGAGGGATCCACATCTGCCAATGTTCAAAGCTGTCAGGTCTAGTTATTTAATGATAATATTGTCGAGAGTAACTTTATGCTTCCACATACAGGTAGATCGATGATTCCTAAAAAACGTAATTATCACATTATAATGTGAAAAATACTTATCTTCAATGCAATCATATTGTATATGATGGTGGATTTTTTATTGTTACAGGTGAAGCATCCGAACATATTAATGATCCAAACATGCCAACCAGTTCAAATATATAAACAATCCAATTAATTCCAAACTTGAACTTATGAGTTATCCTCAAGGGTAAATAACTTTAAAGCATTTGGTAAAAAGTATAGTGATGCCTTTTTGAATTTCTATTATGTCTTCTATTTACTAAAACCATGAAATAATGCCAAGTAATAAAATCCATGATATGCTCAATAAATATATGTAATAAAATCCATGATATGCTCAATAAAATGGGTTTCAATACTTGAAATAATTCTCTTACTTATCGTCATAATGGATGTGTTGAATGCTCATAAAACTCTTTATCTATATATACGGGGTTATGTGTATTTTATTCATTAAAGTAGTAGAAATTGCAAATATATGTCTTTTTTTAGAGTACAGGAAGCTATCATGCTTTATTTTAATTATTATTTTTAATGCATATACTAGATTATACACTAATGTATATACAGTGTATACACTAGTGTATATACTATAATACACACTAGTGTAAATTCTAGTATATGCACTAGTGTATGTACTAGTGTATATACACTAGAATATACTAGTATATACACTAGTGTATATTCTAGTATATACACCATACTAGTGTATTTTTGTATCCACTAATGTAGTAGGAATTGCAAATATATGTCTTTTTTTTGGAGTATTAGCATGCTTGATTCAAACTTTATTTTAATTATTATTTTTAGTGTATATACTGGAATATACACTATAAACTAGTGTATATTCTAGTATATATGCTAGTGTGTATAATATACACTACTGTATATTCCAATATATACACTAGTGTATGTTTATACACACTAGTGTATATTCTAAGATATACACTAGTGTATATGTGTATATAATGTGTATATTCTAGTATATATATACACTAGTGTAGTGTATATGCTAGTATATACACTACTACACTAGTGTATAGGTGTAGTACTAGTGTTATAGGTTTTTGCTTTGTGCTTCCATTGGCATTCAAAGGATCGAGGTGAAAACATTGACTTATTCACCGAATGTTTTCAAATCTAAAAACTTTATGTACAAAATATTTTTGAAGGAAACTTATTTTCATCTATACACTATACATACTAGTTTTATTTTCATAATTATTATTTTTAGTGTATATACATTGTATACACTAGTGTATATACTAGAATATACACTAGTATATACGCTAGTGTATATTCTAGTATATACACTAGTGTATGTACTAGAATATACACTACACTAGTGTATATTCTAGATTTTTTCTAGTGTATATTCTCGAATATACACTAGTGTTCCAAATTATTCAAACTTTATTTTAATTATTATTTTGTAATTATTATTTTTAGTGTATATACTAGCAATATAAGTTGATGTATATTCTTGTATATACGCTAGTATATATACTAGAATATATACACTAGTATATATACTAGAATATACACTAATGTTTCAAATATTCAAATAAAACACTCTCTCTCTTTATATACATGGTTATGTGTATTTTATCCATTAATGTAGTAGGAATTGCAAATATATGTCTTTTTTAGAGTATAGGAAGCTATCATGCTTTATTCAAACTTTATTTTAATTATTATTTTGTAATTATTATTTTTAGTGTATATACTAGAATATACACTAGTGTATATCCTAGTATGTACACTAGTGTGTATAAATATACACTAGAATACACACTAGTGTATATACTAGGATATACACTAGTGTGTATGTGTATATTCCAGTATATACACTAGTGTATATTCCAGTATATACACTAGTGTATATTCCAGTATATATACTGAATATACACTAGTGTAGTGTATATACTAGTGTTATGAGTGACAGATTAGAGGAACCCTAAACTCGAATTTGCACAACCACATACGAAAATACCAATATAATTCGGTCATTAGAATTAGCCAGGCATTAGAGACCCTCCCAACTATAAATTCATGCTGGAAAACTAAATGTTAAAGGGAAAAATACAGTGGAGACTCAAAACCCATTAAGGATCTAAGGAAATTATACAGCACAGTAATTCCATAAAATAACATAAAACCATTTACATAATTTTACAATTGCTCAACATCTCTGGTAAATGTTGATTGATCCACTTATTAAGTCTCTTTGGATGATTCATACTCTGCCCTTTTCTCTCTTTTACGCCACTCAACTCTGCTTTCTCTACTTGCATGGAATAGATACAAGGTGGATGATAGTACCTAAAAAGGAACTCAATGAACTGTCGATGTCGAATGGTGAACTTTGTAACAATGAGCTCACCCTCACATTCATTAGGACATCATGCTATCAACAGATGTTGTTTAGTACTTGATAAATATGCTGAACCTAATTTATGCAAATGCCTTTTCTTCCCAGACTTGGGATAGAGGGATTTTGTGTGCACCGCCAATATTTAGTCATTAAGAATAATGCAAGGAAGAGACTCAGATTGAGTTGTGAAGACAACTCTTTGAATTCTTCGTCCCTTTACTAGTCCTCATTGATCTTAGTTGACGTCCTTTAAAGCCTATGTAAGTAGATTAAGAAACTAGAATTCCTTGTTGGGATATTGCGCAATCATGAAGTTGAATAAAGGTTTTCCGCAAATGCCTCCATGAAAGAAGGAAGTAAAGAAATATACGAAGTTGTCAAATTGGTTGAGAATTCGGTTTGGGCAGAATTGCCGAAATTCCTGATGCTTGATGGGGATCGATAGCTTCATATGTCTACTTGAATGAGATCTTATATCCCCTATGTATCACTCAGTAACCTAGATGATCATGGCCAGATTCTTTATATATTATAAACAAATATCTCCATCCAAGTATCAAGCAAATAAGCGCGTGAGACCAAAAATATTAGTGCATATTTGATATTGTCATTAAAAGTCGAAGAGCTTAATGGAAAAGGCTGAGATGCAAGCTTTTTTGAAATTAAACCAAAATAAAATAAATAAATAAAACATTTTTTTTAAATTATATATTTTATTATTATTTTTTGAAAATGGTTATTTTGAATGAAAACTATTTAATACTTTTATAAAAAATTAATATACTTTTATTTATTTTTAAAATAATTATATTTTTATTGTATAATTTTTTAAATAATAAAAATAGGACAAAACCTTTTCAACAAAACTATATAAAGTTATTAAATTAAAAATTAAACCAAAATAAAAATTTCAACTATGATATATTTTATTATTATTATTTGATTGAAAATGGTTACCTTTTGCAAATCTATATTGTCACAATATATGGCTAATTAATAATTTTAAAAATTTAACATATTTTAAATTAATTTTTTTTCATTTAAAAAACAATCATGAGTAAACCAAAAAACGGATACTACGTCAAACACCCAAACCCACTTTTTCGCCAATAATTATATTAAAACATAAGAAAATAGAAGATGTTTTAAGACTAGCAATTGCCCCAAGGAAGGTGCAATAATACGTCGTTAAGGTAGTTGTTAGCGGGTAAGCGAGAAAAAAAAGTGTAACATTGAAGTGAGCCAAGAAAAAATGGAGAATAAATATATATTATGTGCCAATATTGAGAGAGGTCACTTGTTGCAAATGAGATTTTATGGAGATCCCAACGCTATTCCAGGAAAAGCCACCTAGTCATAAACAAGGATTTAAGATCTTATATTATGGAGGACGAAAATGTCAGAAACAAGATATGGTGCACTGTGGTCTTGAAACTCAAGCGAGGGTTGATGACCTCCTGTACAACAAAGAAAGCGAAGATTTTGATTCTAGGCCAAATCCAATTGAGAATATGGCAGTATGGATGATCGTGGCACTGATGGTGAGATTTTAGTAGTACCCAAAAAGTTTTTCTACCCAAAGAAATTTATGTTGAATCCAGTTGCAATCCCTGTGTCTAATCGAAACCACAATCGAGACGACGCGTAGGATCTGCACAAATCAAAAGACATGGTGCCTCATCTCGGAAGGAGAAAGATATCGAAGGAACTGGTTCTTAGAAAGGCAATAAACCACAACCAACTTAACCACCAAAAAATAAAACAACTAGGTCCCATTTTTTCTTTACTCCATATTAATCAACTTGTTTTCTTAGTTCCTACCCAAATCATGTCCAATACAATGTTCTTAAAACTACTAATTTCTAACCATATAGTGGATATGCTACAAACTATGGCTATACTCATATGTGCTTACAAAACCATATAGTATGTTTACACTTTTCACCTTAACTTATTTTACCTGGGTATAGGACAAAAACAAATATTAGCTTTCAGATTTCATTATATGATATGATTGTCTATGGAAAGATCACCCTCAAGAAGACATGCATTTTCTTATGGTATAAACTTCAACAACTCCACGAATATGAGCCTTCTTAATCATACCTTTTAAACGTGTTTATAACAAGCATGTGAAATTGTTAAATATGTATAATGTTCATTGTTAATAAACTGATCTTCTTCACTGGTGGCTCAGCATGGACAGCAATTGCATTCTTGATTCGTAGGAAAAAATGACTGATATAGAAGCTTCACTGAAGTACATCAAAATTTACATTAGCACAAGATGAGAGGTGAACTCTTGCATGTTAAAACTCCCTATGTGAATCAAACATCCTCTTGCTAAGGGCACTTCCACAATATAATTCTAGCACTCTGCAAGTACCCAATAGATTATCCATAGTTTTCTTAAACCACAATTACCAGTTATACACCCATGGTGTAGGTTTTGGTATTTTGGCTACACTAAATTTTCCTGTAAATGCTAACCGCTAAAGTTTTTGTTATTTACATGCAAAATCCATTTAGTTCATTTTCATGGGCCACACCTTTGAACTTCAAGAGTGCACAATGCTTCATATGGTGCCACTTAAAAACGTAGTAAAAACTCCACCCATATTAAAAGGGGAATTCTCAGAGTCAAGCCCAAAGATCCCTTTTACCAAGCAACCACATCCAAAAGTCTTTGTTTGCTTTGGAAGAAAAACGTAGTAAAAACTCCACCCATATTAAAAAGGGAATTCTTAGATTCAAACGTAGTAAAACGCCTTTGGAAGAAAAACGTAGTAAAACTCCACCCATATTAAAAAGGGAATTCTCAGAGTCAAGCCTTTGGAAGAAAAACGTAGTAAAAACTCCACCCATATTAAAAAGGGAATTCTCAGAGTCAAGCCCAAAGATCCCTTTTACCAAGCAACCACATCCAGAAGTCTTTGTTTGCTTGCCCTCTACAAACATATTCCTTTATTAACAAGGGAAAGCAAGTTCAACCATATTTGAACCTAGGTCATCATTACCTTACTACTTGACCATGGCCTAACTAATTTTAAGAGGCAATCTAGATTACCCATATTATCGGTACTAATATCTTAGACTGTCCATGGCTTGAATATACCTTTTGTTCTTCAGCTACTAATATAAAACAGAAACATAAAAATAAAAGCATCATTTATGCATCCATCTGAGATTTCATTTATGTGAGATCATTACACTTCTGTCATAAGAAAGCACCGCGGCAATAACAACAGTCAGCCTTCATGCTGACTTGCTTTATTGACTAACCATAAGCAATAAAGTAGATAAACTAACCTCAAAAGTGTTCTTGGAAGTTCTAGTCCTTAATAGCTATTGAAAGGTGTAAATTTATACAGGACCCGAAATTATATAGAATAGAAATGTTCACTTGTTGATGCCTGAAATAAAAATCAGGAGCACTCTTACAAGTATCTGTTACATATAAATGAAAGAACGAACCAGTCACAACCACCCACCATTTTAAATGAAGAAGGTTCCAAGAACCCACTTGGTATAGTTACATCTTACTCATATAGAGACATTCTCCCAAATACTTAACATCTTAAGACAAATTTTCCTCCAACTAGGCAGAAAAATGTACATTTTCGAGAATGAAAACTTGAAGAATACAACATTGCTTTGACTTTGCTCAAGCCTGAAATCAAGAGCATAAACAAATTCATTCCATTTCAGTCACAACAGATTTGAAATTACATCTTTGATTTTCTTCATCACACTATACATAATAGCAGTCCTCGATTGCAAGCCCATAACACGTCTCTCAACTTTCTACCATAAATATCAGCCTTAACTGGAGAATAAGTAACCTCAAACCAAAGAATTCTTCAGGATACTTGTAGAACATGATGAGAAGAATATCTTGAATCTCCCTTACAACAATCTTTGTGGAGATTTTACATCCTACCATATAGACTTTGCACCCTTGCAGACTTTTATGATGCTCTTTATGATTCTTGCCATACATAACAAAGAGCAATTATTTTATCATAATACAATTTCACAGTCGGCCATATTTCATTATCCTGACTAGTTATAGCAATGACATTTACAAATTCAAATTAAATTTTGGCCCCACGTTGTACTGTATGGCTCTATGTATGTATGTAATTACAAGGGTAGAAGATATCGGAAAGCAAACTCATATGGTGATACTTCTATCACCTGTGAAATGCATTCATCCATCTTTCCTTTCAAACATTCCTTCGCAGCAGCTCTTAAAGAAATTGGCAATTGCTCACATATCCACTCTAACAAGGATTTTTTATCCTTTGCAAAATCCCACATATACCAATCTAACAGTTTTGGAATAAGGACCTTCCTCTGAGTAGTGACACCAATAGCAGCCTGTAGATACTACCTTTTAGTTGCTTTCAATTCTGTTTCCATCTCAGTAGATGTATATACCCTCACCTGTCCATTGACAAAACCAAAGATTCAGATATGCAAACACCTACTTTTGAAATTCCCTCTCAAAAGCATACAAACATGAACATAGAAGCAATGTTTATCTTCTGAGAATTTTCATATAAATGAATTTGCAAGTGTTAGAAAATGTGTGCCCATATTTCAATCATGAAGAGGGAGGATTTCATATTAGGCTTTGCATGAGCATCTTCTGGGATATATATTTAGAGAGTTGGTGACTTGGCGGGCAGGTTCTATGTTACTGAGGACACTTTGCATTGTGTGCTTCAAATGCAGAATCTGGGAGCACTTTGCATCGTATGATTCAAATGCAGGGTCTAAGAGATGACTAAATAGACACATTTATTCAAGAATTGTTGTGAACTGATTGAAAAAAAAATTCAACCAGAGGCATACATTTATTATTTTCTAGTAAATGCTCCATCAGCAGTAGTAAAACTTTATATGCATTTATGGTATATTGACATTTTTCTTTATACATTAGCTTTCAATTTGACTTTGATTTGATCTGAAAAAGCTCATGATTAAACATAACTTCATGTTTGTTATTTTGATTTCAATAACTCATTTACAGAGTGTTGCACCTGCAACAATTTCCCAAAATTCTAAAAAAATTTGGACCCTCCTTTACTTCGAGTTAGTTAGTTCTTTTCTTGGTTTCATATTGTTGATTTCAGATTTTGAAGCGCCTTCTCGAAATTTGAGTGCTATCAATTGACTGGTTTCTCATCATTTAAATGTTTAAGGATTTCCATCTTAAATTGAGCTCCTTGTCGTTTTGCAAAACCTTTAAAACCTTCGTTTCAAAGTTTTCTTGTATCGGGAGATATTTCATTTGACTGTCCCGCCGTTGCGGGTGTTTTCCAGCCCTTAATTTTTCCTTTTCGCACTGCCGTTGCGGGTGACCCTCATATCCTGAGTTTCTTTTCCGTCCCGCCGTTGCGGATGACATCCGGATATCGTTTGTTTGTTTTGCGCCGACGGTTGCGGAGATGGTTATTTTTCGTTACGACGGAGGCGGATGAATACTCCCACTTCCGCTGTTGCGGATCATTGAGATTTCCATGTTTTCGTCATACCGCCGACCCGTGCTCTGTAGAGTGTCTTTTTCCTCGTGCGGACAATGAAGTATGGAGGATGATCCGCCGTTGCGGGGAGGGCCGGACTCTCGGTCATCCGACCAATGTATCCGCCGCCGCCCGACTGCGGTTATCGTTCGCTCGACCCATTATTATTATTATTATTATTATTATTATTATTATTTTGCGTTGCGGGAGATGGAGTAGTGAGGATGGTCTGCCGTTGCGGAGGGGGCTAAGCTTTAGTCGCCCGACACAACTTTCACGTCCGCTCCGACTGAGTCGTCCCGTCACACGTGTGGAGTCTTATATATACGGTGGGCATGTTTTTGGTTTTTTATTGTTATTTTTGCGCCCAAGCTGTCGTGTACGCCCCGCGCGGTCGACCTCGCGAATTTGGTGGAACCCTGTGCTCGTACCTTAGTCCAGCTGTCGACTGGAAGCTCCATCGTTGTCGCCACTTCAGTTGTGCTTTACTGCCAGGTAGGTTTCTACCCCCCTTTTTTCTCGGTTTTGTATGGGGACTTATGCTGTTGTGGAGTATTGTCAAGATTACGGCCCGTTTTTCTTTTTTCGCCCGCATACGGATTTTTTATAACCGCGGCTAGGGTTGTCGTTTTCGTTTCGCTAGTTAGTCTGCACCTGCGTATTATTTTTATTATTATCTTGGGGTCGGATAGCTTGTGCGATTAGAGGGGGGGGGGGTCTGTCCTTTTAAAAGCTCGCGTCTTTATTCCCCTCGGCCGTTTTGATTGCGCCTTGAGCAAATGGAAGAAGACGCAGGTGCAGGCGGCCGTTATGCCACCTGCACCTGTTCTGGTACCTGTAATGAGGGGGTTTGTAAATACTTTGATGAGGTTTTCAATGAAACTTTCATGGTAGATACCCGGCTGATCGTTTCCCCTATGTGCTTGCTCTTTTCCTCGAAGCCCTAACCTGTGCCCGCTCCGCGTTGTTCGTCATTCTCCGCCACGCGAAACCATAGGGCCGCGCTACTGTCGATTGTTTACGATTTGGGGTAAAAAATGAATGGTGAAACTGGTGGGAGCACCCTGCACGAAATGTTGTCATGGGTGCCCATAGTTCATGGCCGCACCGATGCAATTATCATGTCCGCGAGCGGCATAGGCTTTGCCATTCTTTTACCCTTGCTAAAGCTTGTTTTAATGATAGTCGTGCCTTGCGTTTGCATTTGCATTGCATATCATTTCATTGGTAAAAGATGGCATATTGGGAAATAATGTAGGTTTGATGATGAACCGGTTAATGAATAAATTCATTTTAGTACTATAGCTCATTACATTGCAGAAATAGTCTGAGTTTTGTGCTGATATTTTCAGATAGTCGGTATATGGATTGGTTATGCATACATGTGAGGGTTGCTTTCTTACTTACACATTGATATGAGATAATAGCACAGCGCAAAAGATTGCATTACTAGTTCAAATCCTTCAACCTGAAGAGCCTATGTCTGAATATCATTATAGCCATATAGACAATCGAGAAAGAATAAACTGCTTCATAATATTCACAAATTTGAATTGCTTAATATCATGATGTTTTACATTGCAGGAGGATTTTAAAATGTCCAGAAGACAGAAAAAGAAGGCCCCTGTGGTAGAAGAACAAACAGCAATAGAGGCCGTCCTACCAACTGAGTATATCTATGAGGACACCCAGTGTGTCACGGGGGTTGAACCTGAGTATAAGTGGGGAGACATATACAGGCTGATTTCCCGTAGGGAAGTCCCAGATATGGGCTTGGAGGAAGAACCAATTTACGCAAATATAGAAAAGTCGGCCATTATGAAGATTGCCACCAGGCCTGAGCTGTTTCCATGCCATGAGGTGATGAGATGGGTTCTACCACATACCAACCATGGCTCAATGCTTATCTGTAATGTTGAAGGTCAGGGCTATGCTTCCTTTAGCCCCGGATATGTGGCCTTAGCTTACCACCTGCTTGAACCTCAAGTTTTCTTGTCCAATGAATGGTTAGACAATCTCAGGATGGATTTGATAGAAACCATGAAGAGAATGCTATTACCAGGGAAGCTCTATAGGCATAGAGCTACTGAAGATTATGACACAGCCAGCCTTAGAGCCCCTTACAGATTCATAGCTCTAATGCTGAATAGGATCTTCGGGAGGGCTAATGGCAGATTATTCAAATTCGAATGGATACCCCTGATTTTCCATGTGGCCACAGAAGGGACCATCTTCAACTGGTCCAGCCTGGTATCTACTAGTCTATCTTCTTGTATAGCTGCAGCAAAAGGAGGAGTAGAACAAAAAAAAATTGAGTTTTACATGAGCTCGATCCTGATTGACTGCATTCTATGCCACCAGCCCTTCCCCAGGCTCAAATGTGTTTGGGACAGAGACAGAATGCCCGTATATGCAGCCTACAAGCTATTGGGGGCTCATCAATACCATAATTATTATCAAGAAATCTGTGAACATTTTATCATGCCTCTGCACACTCTTATCTTCCGAAAGGAATGTGACTGCATGTCTGAAGAAGCTATGCTAGTAATAGAGGAGTATGGTGATTATTTCTTGACGGAGAACGGGATGTATCTTAGAATGTTTAGTGGGTCAAGGACACCTTATCTGCTGCCCAAGTATGCAACAGATTATATAATCCATAAGGAGGTTGTTAGACAGGTGTTTATTGACGGAGTTGGTCATTTCTTATTCCAAAAAAAGAAGGCTGTCTATCCACCCTTACCATTTAAGTTAGGCAGCTGCAGTTTCGCCAATGTGAAACAAGCTCCAGAATTTATAGAGGAACTAGAGAAGTTCCATTTTGGGGAGATGACTTTCAGGCGAAATGACACTCATGAAAGAATGGCTGAGCATTGCAGAAAGCACAAGGTGTTTTATGAGTACACCCATCATTTCGACAATGATGAATCCATTTTCAGAAGAGCCCCGAACATGACAGCACTCAGTAAGAGGTTCAAACCGAAGCAGTCCACCAAGGGTGGAAAAGGATCTGAACAAGAGCAGGCTGAGCAGGCTAAGGCTGAAGAAGCAGCCCAAAGGATAAGAGAAGAGGCCCAGAGGCTAGAAGAGGAGGCTACTGAATGGCTCCAGAAAGGAGAAGAAGAAAAGAGGAAAGCTGCCCAGGATGCAGCTGAGCAAGTAAAGGAAACAGCCAGAGAAGCAGAGGAAGATGCTAAGCAAGCAGCTGAGGAAGCCCAGAGAAAATTGGACAAAGAGCTTCGAAAACAGGAAGCAGAGAAGACAGAGTTGACACAACAATAGGCTGCTGAATCACAAACAGAGCAGAGCCAGGGTGAGGAAATCCCTGAGGTTCAAACCCTTCAAATGCCCACTACCATCACTCCTACAACCCCCACACTGTAGTTAGTACCCTTTGAACAGAAAAAAGGGGAAGAAGTCCCTGATTTCAGCACAGTATACTATGACAGGGCTACCAAAAGGATTATGAGGAGAACTGAGAGAAAGGTAGAGGCTGGAGGAATGACCAGTACAATGATAACAGATAAAGCCGTGATGGTCGGGACAGATAAAGACCCAAGGTTTGTCATAAGGGATGGGAAGGCAGCAATACATGCTACGGAGGACAACATAAACTGAATGATGATCGAGATAGAATCATCCAAGAAGACCTCCGCTCAGCTCAAGGACACCCTGAGCAGGGAAAGAGAGGACGAAAATAGATTGAAAAGAAAATATGAGTAGGTGCTTAAGGAAATGGAGGCCACAAAGAGAGAAATCCATGCCATTCAGCAAGAAGCACAAGCGAAAGAAACAACACAAGAAGCTCTGAGGAAAGCACAGCAGGAGATTCAAGATTTAAAGGATGAAAAAGAGCAGCTGAGGGTAAAGATAGAAGACCTGATAGAGCAGCAAAATGTCATATATGAATCCAATACCTCACGCGTTAAGGAACTGGAAAAGCAGATGGAAGCAGCAAGAGCACAGCAGGTCGATCTGCAGCCAGTTAAAGAACATATCTTGGCTTAGAAAGCTAAGGTGCTGCACATGCAAACTGCTCTAGAGGAGGAAAGATGTCAGGTCCTACAGATTGAGGGCAGACTGGATGAAATCTTAGACACCGCTTCATATTTCGTGGACAGGTCACAAGACATCCTTGAAGTACTGACTTCAAGGATAACCAGGGTGGAGGATGACAAGGAAGTCCCAACTGAGCTAGTAGTCAAGGATAAACAAGCTTTGAAACGGGACCATGACCTGATAGAATTCGCCGTCAACACTGCAGAAGACTTCCATAAGAATGTCAAGAAAACAAAGGGAGCATGCGCAGAGTTCTTCAGGAGAGCCCTGGTCACATACAACCGTTGTTAGGCAGAAGCTGAGCAGAGATTATACGAGTTCCCAGATCATGATGCATTTGCAGAGATGTTGCAGAAAAGGCAACAAGATGAAGAAGCCAAAGTGCAATGCATCAGAGTTATTGATGAACAAATACTCAGAAATGAAATAGGCCACACGGCCATTAGTATACAACTCTTGGAGGAACAGGTACGCTTGAACACGGCCAGGGTCGAGGCCATTCGGAACCAGGCTGAAAAGTTCAAACTGAATATACAGTTCTTAGAGCCCCACTCATTTGAAGGACTCGCTGCTGAAGCAGCAGCGTGGAGAAAGTTTTTGGAGAACCAAGCGAGACCCTCTTCATGAGAAGGACCGGTCAACTTTTGTATAGTTTAATAATTTGTAAAGGGTTGTAGGAAAATGAAGCGTTGGGATGCCCAAAGGTCACTTTGGGCAGCCCAACCATTTTTTTTGCTTTTTGTATAAAACTAGGAAAGAGGGACAAAGAGAGGGCTTTTTCCCAGTAATACTGGAGGACCTATTGTAAGAAGAACTACTTCCTTTTGCAATAAAGATTTTAGTTTGCCTATTGGAGAAAGAGCTGTGAAGTTTCCAAATGTTATGCAATGGATGGCAGAAAGATGAACTACTTTATTTTTCAGCTTATGTCCATAAATAGTGAGATCGTTCTAACTCTGCGACCTATGTCTTGTTAAATGGTTTCTGATTTATTTTGTGGAAAATTCACTCGAGTAATGCCTGTGTTTCATATAACAATTAGCTATCTGATTGTTAGGATATTTTCTAGTTCATGTGTTGTAAACGTAAATATCAGCTATCTGTCATTTGGTTTATTATACATGGAGATAATGCGTTACTCATTAATAATCATTTTCTAGCTCCCCGGGGATAGATAGTTAGGTGTTTAGATTGTTAGTTGTTTTACTTCCTAGCTGCATATGTGGTTTAGATGTTCGAGAACCTAAGACGAGAGGTAAGAACCTGCGCAGCACATTGTGTAGTTCTTGGCATCTTTATCACTCCGCATAGTTAAGAGAGGCATGCATTGCATACATTAAGTCAAAATACAAATTCTGGTGGACCGGGCTGCAACCGGTAAACCCTTGTTGTTACTTTGACCTACGGTAGCCGGACCGTAAACCGGACGGATTCCCTATACCAAACAGTCAGCGAGCTAGTTGGGAACGCTGACTGGGGAGAATCCCTTACTGTTGCCACCTGCGAATTTCCAGGCCACAACACAGAGCTAAGCGGCAGATTTACTCAGAACACATGCAGATAAGCACAGGTGCAGAACTACTAGTAACTACTTACAATGGGAGAAGACAACTTCCGCCACAAGGCAAGGGATTCATTCAAATGCAAAGTCTAAGGGATGCCACAATAGATGGATTTACTCAAGAATTGTTATACAATTTAAACGAATTGAATTAAAACTAAAAGGTAGACTGGACTTTGGAGGCCTGTATTTTCTAGTATATAACCCATACTTCCAAGCCCAACAACAATTTAACTTAATGTGCATGCAGTGTGTGTGGGGTAGCACCATCTATGTTACTGGATTAGATCGAAGAATAGTGTTTCTGTGGATCTAGATCCATATCTGACCCAAATACATTTCCAGAAATACCCACTCGATATCTGTTTCTGGCTTGTCAAACATGTCCAACCAACAGATACCCCAAAAATACATATTTAAAAAAAAACATAAAATTAAAATTAAAATTTGCTATGTGCATGGCCCTTTTACCCTATAAAATAGCCCCTCCTCCCAATCCAAAAACACATAAAATTTAAGTTCTTCATAGCAGTCTGCATTTCTGAGTTTATGAGAACAATTTTGAGCATAAAAATGCAGAGATCTGAAATTTCTATGTCTATAAATATGCCATTTTCGCACATTTAGATATTGACTTTTCAAAGAGTCTAGCAAACACATATCCATTTCCATGCAAGTTAGACAACTATTTTTCTTTATATGTTGCCTTTTAATTTGATTTTAATTTTGAGCTGCAAAGCTTAGGGCTCAAGCAGAACACCATGCATTTTCTTTTACACTCATTTCCAGAACTAATAGGCAGATTTACTCGCAACACATAAGCCCAGGTGCAGAGCTACTACTTACAGTAGGAGAAGACCAACATCCACAACACAATGCAAAGGCAATGAATGGTTCAGACCACTCTAAACCATAAACACTCCGCATCATAGCCTCCTCTTCAGATTTTCCATTTTTCCAATAGGCCTAGCATTCAATCAACTTGGGAAGGTCAGTTAGATACATAACTGGAAGAATTTAAAATGTCTTTTCTGAAATGGAAAATTATTACATAAACAAACTTACATCTTTTGAGTGAAAGGGTGGTCTAAGTATGAAATGTTCAATAGCCAATGCATTCATCGACTTCCCTTCAACATTAAGGACTGCGTGTAACCCTCCCATCACAGTATTCACAGAAATTAAATGACTGCAAAACAGTGGCAATATGAAATTCTACAAATTATTTCATAATATTATTTCCATTGCAGAAGCAGGGTAACCTGTCATTAAATAAGTTATAAAAAGTGCCTTCAATGATCACCCTCTGATATAGGCAACTACTACTATAGGAAACGAGCAATAAAGTCAATTGATTTCATTCTTGATTTTTGGTTGTCATACCTCGCGCATGAGTGAAACAACCTTCTAAGGGGTGCTTGGTATTCCATGTTCAACAAAGGCCTAAAGTTTCTCAAGTGTAAAAGTTAAATTTGTATTAGTCACAAGAAGATGCATCCTAAAGTGAAGATCAGTTGTTTAGAAAGCAATAGACAAAAACTGGGAGAGCCCATTAATGAGTTTGTTATTATAGCAATAAAAAGAAGCTATAGATGTAAATCAGGGGTTATGTTACCATCATACATGCATCATGCAGGCATTTTAAATGTTGATCCAAAAGGCTAGCTTCTGCTAATATGTCAAGCCCTTTACATCTCCAGAACATAGTTTGCTCACAAGAAATCTAAAAATCAGAGACTTATAAATTAGGCCAAACCTAAAAATGACTAAATGAGAATGGAAACCTTGTAAGGGATTCTAATTGACCTTTCAATGATCAACACAAATAATCTAGATTGTTTACAGTAAAGGAATCAGTACAGGTGAATAGTTTGGCCAAATAGCATTTAAGAGATGTTTATTGATATTCCAATAAAGTGACAAACACACCTAAATCTTTTGAATAAAGAAGCACAGCTTGGGAGCCGATCCAAGTCAAATGAGACTGTAGAGATATCATGTAAATGTTTGTATGGACCAATATCTCTCAGAATTGATTCAGAACAAACACCATAAGGATCTTTGAAATGTATTTCTTATGAATATTCCATAGGTATTCTACAGTTTAAAGTGCTTCTCGAGCCATAGCGTTTTGGGCTTACACTTGAAAAAGTTGACCGTGAAGCTATTGATGGTGTCTCCTTATTGGTTGCCAATGATGGCCTTGTTAGCTTCAAAAAAATACTCATCAAGCACTTTACAATATCTTCAGAAAGCTTATTTTGTTATGTACTTTTCCCATCTTCAAAAATATTCAGAGATGGTAGTTTCGTTTGTCCAAAATGAGTAATCACTGGAGTATGTTGTGTTTGGAAGATGTCATAATATCATACATAATTGAATCAATATATACTCATATAATATTCTTAAAGTGCAGGTGCACATAAAAAAATGTATGTTCTTTACAACTTGAAATGAATACTCATATAATATTCTTAAAGTGTAGGTGCACATAAAAAAATGTATGTTCTTTAAGCAAGTCTTTTGATATCATACAGGATTTAAAATTTGCTACCTTTTTCTTTGGTGTTAGGGGTTGTGTCTCCATAAGAGCTGTACAAATGAGTGATATTTTTTTCTGAGCTACGGTCTTTCCTTTTGGGACTCGAGGCAAAGCACGTAGGTTCTTAGCTTTCAAATGCAAATGGTTCTCTTTCTCATGGCTAACAACTGGTATCCTTGATTTCCTTTGCTCTTTTGAGAGTTCTAATGCCTTTGTTTCTTCAAGCCCCCTGTAAAAATGAAGGCTACCATTCATAGCCTAGGATAGAAAGAAGAGGCTTTGGGTGTCTGGTATAGAGCCCAGAGACAGTTGTCTTCTATGAAAACCTCCAGTTTCCAAAGCCCTATCATGTGTTCTGGGGACTCTGTTCAGTGTTCTAAGATTCCTATCCGGTGAAATCCCTTTCATGGAATGAGGCAGACTTCCTACAAAAGAATATTGTTTTCCTTGTTTCCTAACATGATCAGATAAATCTCCCAATGAGGGAGACCTATGCAATACTCTCTTTGCCTTCAATTGTTCAACATTTCCAAGAGGTTCCTTCTGCTTTGTGGATGATGAGGCATGCTCTTCATTCTGATACATACCTTGTCTCATGTGTACAATTTGTTCCTCTAGGTGAACAACTTCTTCCTCAAGCAAAGCTACTTCTGCAAGAAGATGCTTTATCTGAAGAGGCTAGCAAGAAAGCATATCTGTCAAATATATTTCAGTATAATAGATTCTATACACATCCACTTAGACAAAACCATTTTGAGAAATTTAATAGCTCACACTTTATATTTATGAAGGCCTATAATTAGAGCAGAAAGTCATCCCTTACAAATAGTTCCACCTATCAATCCATTGTAGGTTTTTTATAAAACTTTTTTTATCTGTGATTCCCTTATGAGAGGGAAAGCAATCCATCATTTAAAGACAAGAATATGGATACGATTTAAGAATTCTGAATAGGATTATAAAACTCTCATAGAGGAATAAGTGAAGCGAAAGATATGACCATCTTGTTTCATCCACAATTCTAAATGCTAACTTTTCACTAAAACATTATGCTTGCAAACTAGATCTTCAAGGCATTCATTCAATGATTTTAATCACCTACTAAAGCTTGTTGTGTTCATCATATTTTAAGTTTACCTTTTGAGGAAGAAATGATGGAAGACGAGGGACAACTCCTAAAGGTCTTGTGAAGGCTCTTTCCAATGCTCTGTGCACATCCTTCTGATGGCTAAGTGTTCTGCATAGCCTATCAACCTACAATTTGAAGAGAACACATAGTCAATAATATAGACATTAGACTTTGGCTACAGATAATTATTCCATTCAAATATATACCAAGGAGAATTTCAATCACATGGCAGAGACGAAAACAACCCAAAATTTCAATCACATTGCAGAGACGAAAACAACCCAAAATCTAGACAAATTGGGAACAGTCAGAATCAATCAACAATGAACATTGATCATATAAAACAATTAGCTCACACATAGGTGAGCTATTGGATCTTTACCATTTACCAATCTATAGAGGGATATGAACTGCGGAGTACCCCAACTTGAACCACTATGAGAACAAATTTCAGTACTTGAACTGCAATGGTTAAATTTTATAAGAGGGTGTAGACCTCCCAAGCCATGGTGAGAAATGTGTGTCTAATATGCTCACGGATGTACGAAAGCCGAGCTTTTCCAGCTCAAAATTAAAAATCAAAATCATCAAATCATAGAGCTTTATACATTAGAGTTGAATTACTAACTATTAAGGAAAACCCTGATTGGAATTTAGTTGTAGTGAGCAACTCTAGCAAGCAGCAAGAGAGAGAGAGAGAAACAATAGTAAGAAATATCATACATCTTGCTCGAGGCTTAATAATCTTTCCCAGCATGAAGACGTTCTAGAGCGAGCATTCCCTGCTATGGGTCTTTGAAATTCTTGTCTCTGAATACCCTTCAGGAAAAAAAAAAAACATCAGTTATTGAGTTAAACAAGGATGGATCGCATTCTCTTGGATGGAGTCTAAACCTTAGTTTGAATCAATGAATAAGAGAGAAAGTACCTTGTCATCATTCCCAGTTCTGTTTGCTAACCGAGAGAATCTATTGCTCCAGGAAACAATGGATTCCTTCTCCCCACCATGATATGATAACCTGTCAGAGTAGTACACAACACAAGAACAATGAACTATAATATAAATATAGTATTTTTTTTGTTGCCATTAAGGGGAGGGTGGGAAAAATAAAGTAATTTTTTTGTTTCTTCTTGTATAAAATGGACAAATAGAATGGAAAAGAAAAGTAGATAGGACAGTCCCTTTTAGTTTGGAGTTGGATGCTTTGCATGCCAGAAAGGAAGCTTGCATTGGTGGGAACAGGAGAGGCAAGTACAGATGAAGTAGTTGTACTAGTAAATTAAAAAATCAACTAACAAACTGTTGCAACAGTTATTTACTTACAGACCATATACTCTCTTATGGAGAGTATTTTGAAACAATTTGAGTATCGTGAATATTTGAAACCAACTGAATGTACAAATAGTATACTTGTAGTAGAAGTTAAGAAATGGGAAAAAAATTTACTTTCAAACCAAGTATAGGGACACCATGGGGAAAAAACAGACATAGATATGAAGTCAAGAAGTACAAGCTAAATATACACATGGGATTGTGTTGAGGCCTAGAAAATCGCAGGCGACAACAGTAAGGGATTCTCCCCAATCAGCGTTCCCAACTAGCCCGCTGACCGTTTGGTATAGGGAATCCGTCCGGTTTGCGGTCCGGCTACCGTGAGTAAAGTAACAAAAACAAAGCTTTACCGGTTGCGGCCCGGTCCACCGAGTTTTTGTATTTTAACTTAAGAGATGAAATGCACGTGCCTAACTAAGTGCAAGGTGATTAGACTGCGAGGGGCGGTCACGATGTGATGCGCAGGTTCTTACCTCTCTTCTTAGACCCGCAGGCAACCAAATCATATACGACGAGAAAGAAACTAATTGTCTAATCTAACACTAGGGAGTGAGCCATCAATTTTAAGTGAGTAATTCAATTTTTTGCTCATGCATTATGAAGGGTTACAGTTAGCTGATACTCCTTTCAGACACATGAACAATCACAAATATTTAACAACCAGGTAGCCAATTGCTGTATGAATACCATTATTACTCACATGGAAAGATCATGAAAATACCAAAGAACATTCAATAAGAACATAGGTTCAGGAAATTAAACATTCTTATAGTAAATGAAACGCAGCTGAAAACGAAATAGTTCCTCTCCAACATCATTCATCGAAACGCATTGATACATTCCATTTCACTTTCTCCAACCAGGTAGAATTGCAGTTCCCTTTGCAAAATGAAGTAATTCCTCTTACAAGCAAACATTTACAATTTTTTCCAGGGGAAAAATCCCTCTTTCAGTCAGGCTTCCCGTTATTTAAACCACAACTGTTGTCTCCTGAGCTGCCCTCAGCGTGTGATCTTTCAGAACCCTTCACCATTCAGTTTCCTCTCTGGTCGTTACGTTTTCCCCCATCATTTCCACAGGCATTTATCTTCTGACAGTAACTGCTGAAAATGCCTCGTCGGTGCCTCTGTCATTCGTTTATGTTGTCCTTTTCTTTGCGATACGTTGCTTCAGCGATCTATGGGATTCTCTCTGCATACAACTTTGGTGCATTATCCACTAAATAGAGATGTTAAGCATCTAAAATTTCTAACCATAATGATAAATCCACAAGGGGCTGGCCTGGTTCATCCGGGCGAGAACTCGCAGCCAAAATACATCGGCGGTCGGGCGATACTTGGATCGGACGGGAAAAGACTCCTGCATCGGATGGGACAAGGCTTTCAGGGGCTGCAACGACGGAGGAGCATAAGAACCAGGTAAGTGACAACACGGGCGATAAAGGCAATCGGACGCCGGAGAGGAAGGTATCGGAGGCTAGATTGCTCTACCACCCGCAACGGAGGATGATGCAAAGGCTGAGTGACGCGGGCGGGAGAAGAGAGCAATGAGTCGGACGTCGGGTGAAACTCTAATTGGGAGCTGACTTTATCCTCCCGGCCGCAACGGCGGGCAATTAGAAACCTAGGAGCGAGCGATCGAAACAAACGAAATCGGGCGTCGGATGAAACTCAAATCGGGCGTAAAGTTTGATCAAGGAGCCGCAACGGCGGGTGAGTTGAGGTTCAGCATCTTCCGAAAGAGGTCCGATCCAAAGCAAAAACCAACAACGTTAAGGATCAATTGCAGCCAAAAACATTTTTCTTTGCTAAGGCAACATTTTCATGTTCTATGGGTATTAAATAGACCATACGACCCAAACTAAACTGAACGAGGCAAACAAAAAAGCGGGTATTCAACTTCAAGACGAACAGATATGTTAGAGGGGTCAAGCCTTTAACAATCAATCCAAGCAAAATGATGAGGAGGGGTCCCAGAGTTTAAGTAAAAATAAAATCGGGGAGGAAAAGTTGCGGCAGCAACAGATTGTTACCACCTAAGTTGTAGTTAGTGGTTTTTTATCAAGTGAGCCTGGTGAATCGGACAGGGTTGACTTGTTCGGACTTCAAAGAGACCTTTGGAAGTACTTCTGGGAAGTGCTTGTTGTATCATATCACATGTTCATACCCCATGGGGGAATTGTAATAAATGTTCTAGCATGATAGTGTTTGTAAAAGACTCGGTCTCTTAGACTTCATTTGTCAATTCGATCAGCCTAGGGTGTTTTTTCCCTTGGTTATTATTGGTTGTTGAATAAACGACTGATAATTTCTGAGTTTTTCACTCCATACCTCCAAAGTTGGGGTGGTCGGCTTGGCATTTAGGCCTATTGAGGTTATTAGAGTCTATGTGTCAATGTATAGACATGCTAGACATAATTTTTGATTCATATGAACATGTCTAAGTCCCCCTAGGTGTTTTTCAATTTTTCAATTTTTCAGTTTTTTCAGTGTTTTTTATTAAAATTTTAATTTTTCCAAAACTTAGGCTATTTTTTAATAGTTTAATTGGAAAAATTCAGTCTGTAATAAAAGTGGGCCAAATAATCAGTTTTAGTCATGTAGGTGCTCATTTTAAAGCTAAGAGCACCATGTAAACCCATGGACCCACTATTTCCTAAGTTTTGAGTGATCTTCCATCACTCAGGTCAGAAACCCCGAAAAATCAATTATTGATTATTTTAATTAATAAATTGATGAATAATGGAGCAAATCCAAAATCAATAAATAAATGGATTCTCAACCGATTTGACTGAAATCAATCAGATCTAGAGCAGATTGATTGGATCTGACAAATCCTTGACTAAAGGAGGGGATCAAATCAGATCCAGAGTTGATCTACAGTGGTCTTCATGGGGAATTGCGCCCTCCCTCTCTCCTCAACACATTTTGGCTCTCCTGGATGCTCTGTGGGCCGATGTGTCAGTGTATGGGTTGATGTGTCAGCCAAATCAGGCCCCCGGTTGACAAGTAGGCTCAGTTCAGCCTCAGTTCTGCATTGATGAACTATCCATCAGTTGATTTCACTTGATTCCATGAGGAATTGTTACCCCCTGGGCTAGATGGCCTGCAAATTGTATATATCCAGGCACAACCTCCTCTTCCAAGCTAGTTAGATCTAGGATTGAGGTGCTGTTACTCTTGTACTGTATTGTTTTTTCATTATGGAATAAAGAAGCTTTGGAGGCAAGATCTATGGTGTAATGCTCTTCATGTGTGGATGTTGATTGTCAAATGCTTATGAGGTATAATCTGCTTTTGTTTATCATTGCTTTGCTGGTTAATTGTTGGCCTTGAAGGAGGGAGCTCCCTCCTGTTAGGGTAAGAGTTTATTCTAGTTTGATTTATGCTCTTACTGCTGCTTGTTCCATATCTATTGGATTTGTATGTATTTTAAGTTTAATTGCATGCTTTCCAATCATCTCTTTCGGCAGCACCTGTGTTTTAACCATCTGTTTGTGCAAGGATTTTTTAAGTTGCAGGTGATCTCGCTGGTAGAAGAGGTTGATCTGGTTTGAATCTTCCTCATCTTCAGTATCTTATGAATGACATAGTCCCTCGGTGTTCCACCAAATCAGAATCCAAATCCCAACATTCCCAGGCTTCAAACACTCTTTCTCTCTCTTCCTCCTTTAAAAATTATTAAACTTTCCTCAAACTGGTTACTTTAAAGGTTTCTTTTTAATATGATCTATCTCATCAAGAAAAACACACATAGATCTAATTAGCAAGATCCCTTCCAATTTCTATATCTTAGTTTCATTTTGCACTTAAAGTTCAATTTCAAGAGATCTAGCTAAAAGTACCTTATTTTCGCAAGTAATTTAGTGAAAATTCATAGCTTGCTGTTAAGGTAGTTTCATTTGCTGTTAGATAATTTCAATATTCTGCAATATTAGTGCTTTTAATTGGCTGCACAAACATCAAGCCAAGATCCCAAGGAAAGCTTGCTTTCCTTGGTTCCCTGTTCGTCGATTTAGCTAGTTTAATTTCATTATTTTTTGAGATAAAGTAGGCTGACCCAAAGGTACTCTTAAAGTGCTTTTGGTCATTTGTTATTCTAACTCGCTCACTGTCATATATCAGGTCTGACAGAGAATAAAGGAAGCTGCTGTCCAAAGTGGTTTTTGGAGCGCTCAAATCCCCCCAGGGGTCTCTCTTTTGTCACATAATTTGTAAATTTTTTGTATAAACTGTAATATCTTGGTTTCAGCCTTTATAAGGACCAAGAAAGTTCTGATTTATCAGTGCTTTGATATTTTAACCACTGTAATAAAATCATTCTTTGAATAGGCTCTTTCGAGCCCATTCCCCATCCCCCCTGGGGGGATTCGCGTCGGTGCCATTTTTCGTCTTTTTTTGCTTATTTCTTTTTCACTAGAACTGATTTGACTTGCAGGGTAGTATACTTGATCTTGTTTTTAATTCCATATTCCATATCTTACATTTCAAAGTAATCATAATACTTACCCCACGATTTCCCGAGTGACCCGCAAGGGGAAAGAGATTCGTGGTAGGATTAATCAGAAAACTAGATTGTGTAGTTGTTTTATTCTTCATCATTTGTTTATCAGCAACTTTAAAATTAACCCCTCCTCGATTCCCAATTGAAATCCACTTGGATCGAAAGAGGTTCTTGGAGGCTTTTCTTTTAAACAAGAACATACAGCTTAAAACTTATTAAAATTCACAAGACTCCAGTGTGTATGCTCTACACTTGGCTGCGGTTCGTCCGATCAGTCAAGCTGTATCAAAAGCACTTGGGTGACTAGCATAATTAGGACTCACCTTCCCCAATTGACAAACCATCAGGTGAAAATCCAACACCTCGATCAAACCTTTACGGTGGCAAAATACCCAAAGGAAGCGGGAACTTCTGAAAAGTGACCTCGGGGTGCCGATCTTTGTCACACCCTAATGGGTGCGTTACGAACAATAGCCCCAGAGACTCCATTTCAGCCCACATATTCCTTGCGGGTAGCTGTGAAGGTTTGTTTTGGACATACTCCAAGTACTCTCGGGTATATCTGGAGTCCCCCCTTAGCCTAATTTAAACAACTCATACTTCAATTTTAACTTGAAACATACCAAGATGCAATCGCAAAACATTCAATCCAAGCACACGCAAGCATATTGATCTTTTGATTTGACTCCATTTTAAGGCACTGGTCATTTTTTGCTTTATATATATATATATTGTGTATCAACTTTTTGCTTTCGTGTGTTTATCTTCGTATCTTGTCATCTTTAATTGTTTATAGTTAAAATATTCAAACTCCTAAATAACTGATTCAGTTTAACATCACCCCACTAAGAAGTCATCCTTAGTAACTTAATAGGGTCTACCCCCCTTGGCTTCGTTAAGAGTTGAGCCTAAATGGAGGAGTCAAGAACAAGGTGACAGCCTTGACTCGAGACTTGCCCCCAAGGACACACCGAGTGGCTTGAAGATTTCTACCACGTGACCCAGGTGTGTGAAAGGAGTCAACACTTTTTGGCGCCGTTGCCGGGGATAAATATTTTTATTCCCGAGTACGACTTAGCTTAACTTTTTTCTAAACAACTAAAAAGATAAAAAAATTTGATTGCTCTAGTCTTTAAAAACATAAAAATTAAAACTCGATCCATCTGGCGACTCCACTGTCTAACATCCCTTCAAGAATTTCTACCCGAAGAAACCGCCGACAATTATTCAATCCTCTCCCTGATCCTGAAAGGTTTATTAGGGAAATATTGAATAGGCAGACTTCTCGTAGAAACCTTGAAGTTTTAGGAGACCAATCCCCCTTAGATATCCATATTATATTTGTAGAGAGTCATACTTTCCAATCTCAAGAAATGACAGAATTTTACAAACCCCTTGACTTTTCTCAGATAGCAGGTGCTCCTCATAACATTCCGAATGATGCGATCAAGAAGCTCCCCAAGTTCGAGGGAAATAATGCCATCACTACCAAGTCTCACCTTAGAAAGTTCGAAAGGCACCTAGTCAGTTACTGCCATGATGCTGCCCATGACCATGATGATATCAAAATGAAGCTCTTTGCTTTATCCTTAGAGGATGATGCTGCAGAGTGGTATGAAAACCTTGGTGATGATTCATATAAAATCCTTAATAAATTCCTAGCAGGTTTTAAGAAGAAGTGGGGGGAAAAGAAGGAACCAAGACATTTGCTTGCTACCCTTCATAATATAAAGAAGATGGAGAATGAAACCATGGATGAATTTAATACTAAGTTCGGGCGTGTGGTGGCGGACGTCCCTAGGGACATCAAGCCAAGCGATGCCTCCATCTTGATATCCTACATCGAATCTTTCACTGGTGATTTGAGATGCCAATTAAGGGATAAAGAGCCGGTCGATCTAAAAACTGTTCAAGATCTAGCCAAGAAAATAGAAAGGAATATGCAATCTTCGGGCAAGTCCAACATTCCAGGTTACACTAGGGGAAACACTTCGTACAACAAAGAAAAGGGAAAGGCCATTGAGTTAGAGGAAAAGGAAACCTCTAAAGACCCCATGGAAAAGATAGCTAGCATGCTGGAAGAGGTGATGACTACTCAGAACCAATTCAGGGCAAAACAATCTATGCAAATGAATAAAATCCAAAACAGAATAGTCACATTGGAGAGAAATAATGGACCTAGGAATTTTCAGCCAAAACAAAATCAAGTGTATCAAAAGAAGTTTCCTCAGTAAGAGCCTAGGATTCCAAACCAGTTAGACTCAACTAACCTGGTAGAAGAGGTAATTCCATGGTGTAGACCTTGTGAGCAATTCCACCAAGAAAGTACTTGCTACATAGCAAACCAGGTTATAGAACATAGGATGGCATAGGCCAGTAATCAGGAAACAACATCAAGCGAGTCTGATCATGTGTACATGGTAGGCCGAACCTATCCTTTATCAAACCAGCATTGGCAGCAGGCCACGGACTACGGTTTCAAGAAGGATCTCATGTCTAACTTTTATGGTACAATGCCTCCTCCCGAGGAAATTAAGGAAAGGAGGGATGTCAGGTTCAAGGGAGCTGTGCATCAAAGGAGAGAAAAGCAGTCACCACCTAAACAGTACAAGCAAAAGGTAACCACTCCTTCCCTCCTAGATCCTCCTATTGTCCCTGAATCAAATATTGATATGGGAGAATGGATAAGTAATGCTAAAATTCATGTTTATGCAACTAATGCCCTTAAGATTCCCGGTCAAAAGGAAAAATTGTTGAAAGCCTTAGAAGATAGGAAAAGTGAAGCTCATAAAATTATCGAGGAGGATCCCCTCCCTAATAATAATGCTATATTTGAAGCTGAACTTATCGAACCTATAGATATGCCCATAGTCCTCAACAGTATTGATCCAAGGAGAGAAGATCACCCACCTTTCTATGTCTCCCTTTTAGTTGATCAACTTCTCATTCATAACTGTATGTTAGATTCGGGTGCTTCATCAAATGTTATGACTAGAAAAGTAATGGAGCAGTTAAATTTGAGGGTCACCCGACCCTACCACAACGTTTGTGCCATGGATGCAAGAGAAGTTGAAGTGGTAGGGATAATATTAAATTTACAGGTCAAGTTAGCTAAGTATCCAGATATCGACATGTCGATGGATGTGGTGGTAATAGATGTCCCAGATAATTGGGGTATGTTGCTGTCCAGAAAATGGGCCGCAACTCTTGGTGGGCACATCCAAATGGATTGGACATATGCCACTATACTTGCATCAAAGAACACTAGGGTGATTCTCCATAGAGAAAAGCTAAGGAAACGGCATGTAGAAAACCCTAAGAAGCCCGGAAATGAATTTGTTGATTTCACTGATAATTTTGGAAACTATGCTATTTTGTCAAATTTCATGGCCCCCATTAAGGAAAATATTAAAAATGAAAAGATCGATGAAGTTTGGCAAATGTACTTTGACGGCGCTTATTCCAAATCCGGAAAGGGTGCAGGCATCGTGATCATTTCTCCTTCAGACAAAATCTACAATTTTGCATTTAGGTTAGAGTTTGAAGCATCAAACAATGTAGCTGAATATGAGGCATTGATCCTAGGTTTAGAAACTGCTAAAGATATGGGGATAAAGATGTTGAACATAAAGGGTGATTCAGATCTAGTTGTCCTCCAGATTAAGAATCAGTATCAATGCAAAAATGACAAACTAAGGAAGTATAGGAATGCCGCATGGGACACTATGGAATGGTTTGATGCACTTAACATCCAAAAGGTCCACAGGGAAATGAATGGGTTAGAAGATAACTTAGCAGTAGCAGCATCCACCCTCCAGCCATCGGATGAAATGATTAATGGGAATGAAAAGATGGAAATCAATTTCAGACCTTCAATTCCAGATAATATAGAACACTGGCAGGTGTTCAAAGATGATGAGCGGCTCTTGAGATTCATCCACAATCTACAAGAGTTTGAAGGTTGCAAGATCAGTTATCAGCAGGAAGGTAAAGAGTATCAGGAGTGCGAGGATAATGAGAGGAATCACATCCCGAGTAGCCTTATAGCTTTCGAAAATATTTTCGATCGGCAGGATCATCATAAAAAACAAAAAGAAGAAATAAAAACTGGGAATTATATGGAAATAAACATAGGAACTGACAAGGATCCCAAGTTAATAAAAATTGGAAAAGGTACTTCGGAAAAGGAAAGGAACAACTTGATCAACCTAATCAAATAGTATAGAGATGTGTTGGCCTTTAGTTATGATGACCTTAAAGCATATAGGGAAGATGTGTTTCAACACACTATTCCCCTCACAGAAGAGGCCAAGGAGGCCAAACCTTTCCGACAAAAACTTAGGCGAATAAATCCTAAGTTGGCCCCCATTGTGCAGAAAGAACTTCAAAAAATGCTAGCAGCAGGGATCATAGCACCTACAAGGCATTCATCTTGGTGCTCCAACTTAGTTGTTGTTAGAAAGAAGAATGGGTCAATTAGAATATGTATAGATTTTAGAAATCTGATTACATCATGCCTCAAAGATAATTACCCATTACCCAACATGGAAACTTTGCTTCAAAGAGTAACAGGATCAGGAATGATGTCCATGTTGGATGGCTTTTCCGGTTATAACCAGGTGTTGGTAAATAAGGAAGATCAACATAAGACTACATTCACCACACCTTGGGGTACTTATAAATTTCTAAGAATGCATTTTGGCCTCTTGAATGCGGGTGCCACCTTCCAAAGAGCCATGGATTTTGCCTTCAAAGAACTTATAGGCAAAATAATTGAAATATATCAGGATGACTTAACTATGTTTTCAAAAGAAAGAGCTGACCACATAAGTCATCTTAGGTAGGTTTTTATAAGATGTTGGAAATATGGTATTTCCTTGAATCCCGCCAAGTCAATATTTGGAGTTGATGAAGGCAAGTTGTTGGGGCACATCATTTCTAAAGATGGTGTCAAAGTTGACCCTGAGAGAGTTGAAGCTATTAAGAAAGTCCCCTTACCTCACAATCTAAAAGCTCTCCAGTCTTTTAATGGCCAAATCAATTTCATAAGAATATTCATCCCAAACTTAGCAGAATTAATGAAGCCTCTACAAAAGCTATTAAAGAAAGATGCTAAGTTTGAGTCGACAGATGAAGGGAAAGATGCATTCAAGGCCATCAAAAATGCCATATCCATGTCCCCGGTCTTAACTAGTCCAAATTATTCCAAAGAGTTCCAAATATTTTCCTTTGCCTCAGAAGACACCATTGCCGGTGTTTTACTTCAAAAGAACAAGAAGGGACAAGAGCAGCCCATAGCCTTTATGAGTAGAGCCTTACAAAATTCAGAATTGAAGTATACAATGATGGAGAAATAGGCCTATGCTCTTGTCAAATCCCTTAAACATTTCAGAACTTATATAGGTTACTCCAAAATCATTGGATATGTACCCCATGCAGCTGTCAAAGATATCATGTCTTAGCAAGACTGTCTAGGAGTCAGGGGTAAGTGGGTTTCAAAAATTCAGGAATATGATTTGGAGATAAGACCTACTAAATTAATTAATGGACAGGGTCTTGCGAAGATGCTGACCCAAGGAAATGAGAAGACTTTAGGAATGATCTGCCAGAGCAGCAATTTAGAGCAAAATGTATCAAATGAGTTTCAGAGATTAGAGCAGCAGCCCTGGTACACCGACATCATATTTTTTCTCCGCAACCTTACATGCCCCGATCACCTACTAGGCCATAAAAGAAGGGCATTGAGGTTAAAAGCAACTAAGTATTGTTTGACCAAGGATGGTTTGGGTTGGAGAAACCCAGACGGTTTGATACTTAGATGTGTCGATGAACCCGAGTCCAAGAAACTCATGGTTGATTTCCATTCAGGATTTTGTCGTGGACATTTTGCAGCTAAAACAACCGCCCACAAAATCCTTAGAGCAGGCTACTATTGGCCAAACCTATTTTCAGATGTGCACAAGGCTGTCAGAGTTTGCCCCCAGTGTCAATTATTCACTGGAAAGCAACAAATGAAATCCTTGCCTCTAAATCCAATAGTAGTTCAAGCCCCTTTTCAGTAATGGGGACTTGACTTCATCGGTAAGTTCAAAGATAACTCAAGCAATGGTTACTCTTGGATTCTTACCGCCACGGATTATTTTACCAAATGGGTAGAGGCAATACCCACTAAGAAGGCAACCGATGCCATAGTCATGGATTTCCTAGAGGATAAAATCATCACAAGATTCGGTGTGCCAGCTAGAATAATCACAGATAATGGCCCGTGCTTTGTTTCTTCCGAGATGTCATCTTTCTGTTTCAAGTACGACATTATCCTATCTCACTCATCTAATTACTATCCCCAAGGAAATGGTCTAGCAGAATCAAGTAACAAGAACTTAATGACCATAATCAAAAAAATTATGGGCGACAATAAGAAGGCTTGGGATAGCAAAATCAAATTAGCACTATGGGCCGACAGGATCACTAAGAAAAGTTCAACCGGGAGGAGCCCTTTTGAGCTAGTCTATGGCCTTGATGTCACCTTACCAATCCATCTAAAGCTTCCAGTTTATCATCTCCTCCAGACATTCAGCTTAGATCAGGAGGCCATCCAGAATAGAATAAACCAGTTGATCGAGCTAGATGAGAGTAGAAGAGACTCTCTTGACCATAGTATCAAGAATTCTGACAAGGTCAAGAGAGCCTTTGATAAGTCTACCCGGCCAGGTTCTTTCCAAGTAGGTGACACGGTTCTACGTTGGAACAAATGACGAGAAAAACCTGGGAAACATGGAAATCTCTACAGCATGTGGTTGGGACCATACATCATTGATGAAATAGCAGGAATGAACTCCTTCTATTTAAAATACTTGGAAGGAGAAAGATTGAGCTTACCAGTAAATGGTTTCCTCCTCAAGCTGTTTTTCGCCGAGACAGTGTGATGCCTTTAATGGCATCGGTGGTTTCAAGGCCAATTTCTAAACCTTGCCCTGCATGTATTTCTAAATTGTATATATCATGTTGTTGTATAATTGATATTGTTGTATTATAGTTATGTTGTACCATGTTGAAATTTTTCCTTTGTATATTAGTTTTGTAAAATGTTTCTGATTAATTATGTACATTAGTTTGTTTTTATAGCTAATTTTCTCTTATATATACATGTTACTGACAAACTCTAATTGCCTTGCAGGACCCAGAGATTCCAGAGTTCTCACATCCTCTCCCTTGAACAGAAGATCAGTCAGAGAATGTGTCCCAAATGGAGCCAAAATGTTACCACCTAAGTTGTACTTAGTGGTTTTTTATCAAGTGAGCTTGGTGAACCGGACAGGGTTGACTTGTTCGGACTTCAAAGAGACCTTTGGAAGTACTTCTGGGAAGTGCTTGTTGTATCATATCACAAGTTCATACCCCATGGGGGAATTGTAATAAATGTTCTAGCATGATAGTGTCTGTAAAAGACTCGGTCTCTTAGACTTCATTTGTCAATCCGATCAGCCCAGGGTGTTTTTTCCCTTGGTTATTATTGGTTGTTGAATAAACGACTGATAATTTCTGAGCTTTTCACTCCATACCACCAAAGTTGGGGTGGTCGGCTTGGCATTTAGGCCTATTGAGGTTATTAGAGTCTATGTGTCAATGTATAGACATGCTAGACGTCATTTTTTATTCATATGAACATGTCTAAGTCCCCCTAGGTGTTTTTCAATTTTTCAATTTTTCATTTTTTTCAGTGTTTTTTAATTAAAATTTTAATTTTTCCAAAACTTAGGCTATTTTTTAATAGTTTAATTGGAAAAATTGAGTCTATAATAAAAGTGGGCCAAATAATCAGTTTCAGTCATGTAAATGCTCATTTTAAAGCTAAGAGCACCATGTAAACCCATGGACCCACTATTTCCTAAGTTTTGAGTGATCTTCCATCACTCAGGTCAGAAACCCCCAAAAATCAATTATTGATTATTTTAATTAATAAATTGATGAATAATGGAGCAAATCCAAAATCAATAAATCAATGGATTCTCAACCGATTTGACTGAAATCAATCAGATCTGGAGCAGATTGACTGGATCTGACAAATCCTTGACTAAAGGAGGGGATCAAATTAGATCCAGAGTTGATCTACAGTGGGCTTCATGGGGAATTGCGCCCTCCCTCTCTCCTCAACACGTTTTGGCTCTCCTGGATGCTCTGTGGGCCGATGTGTCAGTGTATGGGTTGATGTGTCAGCCAGATCAGGCCCCCGGTTGACAAGTAGGCTCAGTTCAGCCTCATTTCTGCATTGATGAACTATCCATCAGTTGATTTCACTTGATTCCATGAGGAATTGCGCCCCCTTGGGCTAGATGGCCTACAAATTGTATATATCCAGGCACAGCCTCCTCTTCCAAGCTAGTTAGATCTGGGATTGAGGTGTTGTTGCTCTTGTACTGTATTGTTTTTTCATTCTGGAATAAAGAAGCTTTGGAGGCAATATCTATGGTGTAATGCTCTTCATGTGTGGATGTTGATTGTCAAATTCTTATGAGGTATAATCTGCTTTTGTTTATCATTGCTTTGCTGGTTAATTGTTGGCCTTGAAGGAGAGAGCTCCCTCCTGTTAGGGTAAGAGTTTATTCTAGTTTGATTTATTCTCCTACTGCTGCTTGTTCCAGATCTATTGGATTTGTATGTATTTTAAGTTTAATTACATGCTTTCCAATCATCTCTTTCGGCAGCACCTATGTTTTAACCATCTGTTTGTGCAAGGATTTTTTAAGTTGCAGGTGATCTCGCTGGTAGAAGAGGTTGAGCTGGTTTGAATCTTCCTCATATTCAGTATCTTATGAATGACATAGTCCCTCGGTGTTCCACCAAAGCAGAATCCAAAGCCCAACATTCCCAGGCTTCAAACACTCTTTCTCTCTCATCCTCCTTTAAAAATTATTAAACTTTCCTCAAACTGGTTACTTTAAAGGTTTCTTTTTAATATGATCTATCTCATCAAGAAAAACACACATATATCTTATTAGCAAGATCCCTTCCAATTTCTAGATCTTAGTTTCATTTTGCACTTAAAGTTCAATTTCAAGAGATCTAGCTAAAAGTACCTTATTTTCGCAAGCAATTTAGTGAAAATTCATAGCTTGCTGTTAAGGTAGTTTCATTTGCTGTTCGATAATTTCAATATTCTACAATATCAGTGCTTTTAATTTTCTGCACAAACAGCAAGCCAAGATCCCAAGGAAATCTTGCTTTCCTTGGTTCCCTGTTCGCCGATTTAGCTAGTTTAATTTCATTATTTTTTGAGATAAAGTAGGCTGACCCAAAGGTACTCTTAAAGTGATTTTGGTCATTTGTTATTCTAACTCGCTCACTGTCATTTATCAGGTCTTACAGAGAATAAAGGAAGCTGCTGTCCAAAGTGGCTTTTGGAGCGCTCAAATCCCCCCAGGGGTCTCTCTTTTGTCACATAATTTGTAAATTTTTTGTATAAACTGTAATATCTTGGTTTCAGCCTGTATAAGGACCAATAAAGTTCTGATTTATCAATGCTTTGATATTGTAACCGCTGTAATAAAATCATTCTTTGAATAGGCTCTTTCGAGCCCATTCCCCATCCCCCCTCGGGGGATTCACGTCAGTGCCATTTTTCGTCTTTTTTGCTTATTTATTTTCCACTAGAATTGATATGACTTGCAGGTTAGTATACTTGATCTTGTTGTTAATTCCATATTCCATATCTTACATTTCAAAGTAATCATAATACTTACGCCACGATTTCCTGAGTGACCCGCAAGGGAAAAGAGATTCGTGGTAGGATTAATCAGAAAACCAGATTGTGTAGCTGTTTTATTCTTCATCATTTGTTTATAAAAAACTTTAAAACTAACCCCTCCTCGATTCTTGATTGAGATCCACTTGGATCGAAAGAGGTTCTTGGAGGATTTTCTTTTAAACAAGAACATACAGCTTAAAACTTATTAAAATTCACAAGACTCCAGTGTGTATGCTCTGCACTTGGCTGCGGTTTGTTCGATCAGTGAAGCTGTATCAAAAGCACTTGGGTGACTAGCATAATTAGGACTCACCTTCCCCAATTGACAAACCATCAGGTGAAAATCCAACACCTCGATCAAACCTTTACGGTGGCAAAATACCCAAAGGAAGCGGGAACTTCTGAAAAGTGACCTCGGGGCACCGATCTCTGCCACACCCTAACGGGTGCGTTACGAACAATAGCTCCAGAGACTCCATTTCAGCCCACATATTCCTTGCGAGTAGCCATGAAGGTTTGTTTTGGACATACTCCAAGTACTCTCGAGTATATCTGGAGTCCCCCCTAGCCTAATTTAAACAACTCATACTTCAATTTTAACTTGAAACATACCAAGATGCAATCGCAAAACATTCACTCTAAGCACACGAAAGCATATTGATCTTTTGATTTGACTCCATTTTAAGGCACTGGTCATTTTTTGCTTTATATATATATATATATATATATTGTGTATCTACTTTGTGCTTTCGTGTGTTTATCTTCGTATCTTGTCATCTTTAATTGTTTATAGTTAAAATATTCAAACTCCTAAATAACTGATTCAGTTTAACATCACCCCACTAAGAAGTCATCCTTAGTAACTTAATAGGGTCTACCCCCCTTGGCTTCGTTAGGAGTTGAGCCTAAACAGAGGAGTCAAGAACAAGGTGACAACCTTGACTCGAGACTTGCCCCCAAGGACACACCGAGTGGCTTCAAGATTTCTGCCACGTGACCCAGGTGTGTGAAAGGCGGCAACATGGATAAATGTACAACAGAACTTAAAAATTTAGTATATATTGTGAACTATTTCTATGTACATACAGTATAGTGTGAACTGTTTCTCTGATTATAAGAGAGTATTTGAAACGAAATGAGGATTGCCAATATTTGAAACCAATTTAATGTACAAATAGTCTAAATTGAGTAGAAGTAACAAATGGACAACATATTTACTTTGAAACCAAGTATAGGGACTCCATGGGAAAAATAATATACATATGTGTAATGACAAGAAGTAGAAGATAAATATATACATGGATTAAATGTACAACAGAAGTTAAGAACTTAGTATAATGTGAACTGTTTCTATTTACATAGAGTTTGCTGCATTGTATTTGTAAAAGAACCATTTGTTTGATAGAGTATATACTTTAGAGACGTGCATTACATGCAAGTAGAAGGGAAATATAATAAATGTACATGTACTATGGTAGTAGTGGAAGCATGTAATATGTACAATGTTTGTGCATTCCATGTGTGAAAAAGGCTAATACATTTATTCAATTAAAGCATAGGTTATGGACAAGGTAGTACATACAAGTGAAGGGTAGTAATGGCAACTGAAGAACGTGTGGGAATCAAAGAAGAAGGGTTGCTAGCTTGTAAGGAGAGGAAAAAGGGAACTGCAAGCAAGGAAGAGGCTTTAGTCATAAATGAAAGAGGGATTATGGCAACGACAACACCATGTAATGTTTATGTATTGAGTAAGACAAGGGTGACAGGATACTAAGTCTTTGCAGATCTTGCGCATGGTGTCCCTTTCATGTATATGGATCACGCATTCAAGGAAAGCTCTTATTTATGAGAGAATCTTAATAGTAGGGTGAATCGGATTCAGTGGGATGTTTGAAGTCGATTGGAAGCATGCTTCGATTTATTGTAGCGATGCTTGTTGTTCCTTGATTTGCTTGCAGAAGTCGGCAAGGGTTTTCAGGTATTGCATGTCCATATTTGTTGTCAAAGAGCTAGGAAGAGAGAAAACAGAGCCATTAAAAGCTTAACATTTTCAAATAATATAGAGTAAAGGAAGACACTTTTTTTTTGTAATTGAATTGCTATACTGACAGTTTGTTTTTTCATAGTAGCGAATAACAAAAGCAATAACATATTCACATCATAGATGAAAGGAAAAAATGTTGAAAACTTGTGTAATGGACATTTTGCTGTTCCTTTTTTGTTTGTTCTATTGCAGAGAGAAAAGAATGTTGTAAGTGTAATGTTATGGTAGATTCAAGTAGATGAAACAAAATGAAGTTAAGATGTTGGAAGCAAATGAACAGAAATATATGCATGAGTGCAAGAGTGTTTTTTTGGGGGGTGGATGGGGGGAGGGAAGAAGGCGAGGTTGTTTTGTTTTGGTATTTAGCAAGCGAAAAGTGATAGTATTTGTTTTTATGGTGTTGTTTGATTATTATTTTCTGTGTAACTGAGAATAGGTGTGGGAAGTAATGCATGGGTGTAAGCATATGTGAGCAACTATGTTAAGCAACGTGTGGTGGAATTGATCTAGAGGCAATTAAAGTTTCTTCTTGTTTTCTTCGTTGGACAGAAGGGCTATCCTTCATACGTGCATAGCGAGAAAAATAAAAAGATGGCATTATGTGTAGGTTAGTGAGTTGTCTAACTCTTGAAACTGCAGTAAATGTTAGCCCTTGTCGATCGATGTTTCCTATGTTGATTGTTGCCTTCTGTAAGGTCATTCCTTGTGATTTGTGGATTGTTAAACCCCAGGCCATGCGAAGCGGAATTTGTCTACGAGAACCTCTTGTTAAAGGAAGGATCAAGATGTAGGTAGGGTTAGAAGCATCCCATGGTGGTCCTTTGTAGTTGACAAAGTCAACAACAACAAACAAAGGAAGCATAGGTGGAGTAGTGGCGGTGTTGTACAAGATTGAAACAACTTGACCAAGAGCACCATTAACAAGACCTGCCTCAACCCAAGGTTTGTTGTAAGCATAACTTGTTGACCAACGACAAGGAGTACGACCATATCTAATTGTTCATCTTCTAGTGCAAGCAGTAGTGTTTGTTTCCTAACTTCTGTGGAACATAATGCAATCGAGACATTTAGTTGTTTAAGCATTTGTTTGTTGTGTAAGGAAACATAATTGTTAGTTGAGAACAAATGGGTGGATTGATAAAATACGTGGTTCTCAGTTTGAGAGAGGGAAGAAGATGTCCTTGAAATAAGAAGGGTGCAATCAACAATAGTTGATATTGCATTCCTAAGATTGAGGAGAAGTTGGTGGAACTGAATCTGAGAAGGGTCATCTCCTTATTGACGAAAAATCGTTGAGAGGGTTATGAATGTGTCAAAGGTATGCCAAAGTGTGTTTCCACGTGATGGTCCTACATACATGGGGATATCTTTGACAGGTGGAAGTTGACCAAGGTCACCTACGAGGATGATAGAGCGGCCTCTAAAAGGCCAAGTTCGATGGGAAAGGAACGCTTCTCGAAGATGAGAGTCAATGTTGGATAAGAGCTTTGGTCCAATGAAACTCATCTCATCAATTAGCACATAGCGTATATGGAGGAGTCATTATTGGAGGTTTGCAAGGGCTTGGCCCTCAAGAGGAAGCATAGTATTTATTGGTATCCGAAGGGCAGAATGTATTGTAAGGGCATTTATGTTAAATGCCACGATGCCATTTGGAGCAAGCAGGAGAAGAGGGGATGAGTTATTTATAGATGATGAAGAGAAGGCAGCTTGCAAGCATCCAATTAAGTAGGATTTCCCTGTGCCTACGGTTCCTTGGATGATCATACGTAATGGTTTTGTGGTAGTGTGTTGTGTGTAGTGGGACATAATAATTTCAAAGGTTGTGCGTTGTGTTGGAGAAAAGCAATTAGGAGAAGCAGGAGTTGAAAAAGGTTGTAGTTCTGATTGGTTCGATGAGCGGTTCAAGTCAAGAAATGAGATGGCCCCAATCATAAAGGTATATGTGTGTGGCCCCAATCGTGATTGGTGTCAAAGTCGTGATGACCAAGCATGTCAAGATCATCAAGTTGTAGGTTGCTTCCAGGGTGGAGTTGAGAGAGGAGTTCCCATTCTGACATGTCGATAGAAGAGGGAGGATGAACTTCATGAGGGGGAAGTGTATCAACAGAAATAGTTGGAGGGAGCGAAGGTTGTCGGTCAACATGCCAAGCATTATAGCTCCCACGAAAGGATTCCCATGTAGAGACAACTTTCAAGTCTGAGGAGCCAATATCTTTTGGCACATCGCGGAAAGGTTTGTACAGGAGGAGTTCACTCCAACAAAAATTAACATAAAGAGGAGAGGTGGAAGGAGGAATGTCAAGGAAACGAGGAAGGACATGCACGATCTTGGTCAGTTTGTGGGGCTTCCATTGACATTTTTTTCTACGTGCTGAAAAGGACCAAGAGCGAGAAGCTTCGAGAAGGGGAAGGTGTTCAAGCGAAGGGGGTCTTTGCATGTATGCAGAAATGAAGTTGGTTGGTGGGGTGGTATTGGGGAGGTCTGGCGAGACACGTTTGAAAATGATCTGGGAAGTGTTCAAGGAAACAAATGTACAACTGCAAAGAGTCAAGGAAAGTTTTTGTAGCATATGGAAGGTTTCTTGTGCTCCAATGTCTCGATCAGCCACGATTTTAGACAATAGTTTCAGGATAGGTAATAAGATTCCCTCTTTTGCAGGGGTGGCATGTGCAATACGTGTTAGAATGTCATGGTAGCTCTCAGATTTGTTCTCTGCTTTCGAAGCATACTTTGAAATGTATAAGAGGATAGCATGACGCGAGAGCATAGGTTGGCAATCAACATTAGCTCTCCATACTGAGAGCATAAGAGGGTTGTGTACGTTTAAAAGCTCATCATTTCTAGTGGGGATATATTTTTTTTGGCCAGATTTGTCAATGAACATAGAATATGTTTCCTACAGTTCAAAGGGGAAACGATAGCGAAAAATGAGGGTTGTGCCCTTTTTGCGAAGACAAGAGGATTCATTGCATTTTGTGTGGCGTAGCACAGAATTAACAAGGGTTTCATAGTCGTCATTTTGGTTTCCTTCACGTATGGAGGATGCCGCAAGTGTGCAAGGGTCTTGGTGAGATGCTTGATGGAAAGCGGAGACACTAAGGTGCACAAGAGAAGGGTTCCATGCTGTTAAGAAGCTGTCAAAGTATGTTTTTGCAGTATCAACAGCGAGGGGATCATTCCAATCAAGGCTGTCCATATTGGGTGCATCCTCCAACCAAACGAATCCATGTATATGAGTAGAACCTCGGTTTTGCCATTCATACCTTTATTAAGAAGGGAAGGAAAAACAAAACACAAAGTTAGGAAAAAATTCAAAATGTCAAGCAGTAAAAGGAAATAAAATGCAAAGAGTGAGAGGAACAAACCTGCACCAGTAATCTTTTGTTTGGAATGTGTGTAGCAGGACCTCTTCAAGGAAGATGGTGAATCTATGGTGCATATATAGAGACGTAGTATGTGGATTGGTTATAATGTTATGAATTCTCCATTGGAATTGTGAAGGCAATGAAGTGGGAGGATGGGAAGGCATGAGCATGTGAAGGTCATGCCATTTGGTGTTAGCTGCACTGAGGGTAAAAAAAAGGTTGGGCTACCAAGTTGGGTGATCATATCACACAACTCACCTCATCTTTTTTTCCAGAAAGAGCGGGTGCCACGTAGAGCAGAGCCAAAACGCATGGCATGATCAGCAACACGAGAATCTAGCATCTGGATGAGTTGTGTGCGCAAAGCCGAGACAATTGCGGGGAGGGTGTCTGCTAGGTTGCGTTTAACAAAAACAACTGTGGTGAATTGGCTACGATGGCGCATCATAAGGTTGTACAAGTAGTAGTGGAACCGAGGGTGTTGGGCAAACCTATTATCATGGAATCGGATAAGGTGCAAAGCATATTGCCGCATGGTGACTTCTTAAAGACGAGGTTGTTTTAGCATGGGAACCCCTGTGGAAAATAGCGTTGGGAATGCCATTGAGAGGAGCCCTTCCGTATTGTATTAATTTATTGGAGAAAGACCAATGGGGGGCCAATCAATTGGTGTTGAAGGGGTGGTAGGGGTTGTAGATGTAAACCGCCTAATTTCTTTAGTCTTAGTGTGAGAATCTGGGAGTGAAAAAATAAAGGACAAGGTTTCAATGCTTGTTGGAATTGGCATTGAAGGTGTTGCATCATCAGTAGTGGGTGAGGGTAGTTGGAGGTCAGGCCCAGGGGTTGTGGCATGGAAAATAAGGGAGGACACATATGTGGGTTCAAGTGGCAAAGCATGTAATGCTTGGAGTTCAAGGTGGACATCCTTATAATACAGGACATTGAAAATTTTGAATTCCAATGCAACTAGAACATTTGAACGGCTAACAATGAATTCATAAGGCTTGTTTGCAGCATTGAATTTGCGAACAATAAGGATGTCCAAGTCTGCTAATAGATGTGGAAGAGAGGTGGCTATTGTGGAGATGTCTTGTGGGAAGCTAATAGTATGGCCGGATTATTTGTATTGGCCACCACGTGCATGTGTAACTTGAATTATTGGATTGACTCGAGAAATTAGCATTTCTTCTATTTGAGTTAGGCGTGCAAGTTCAATTGGTTGGTTTCCAGGATCCATGTTGTTATTTGTGGAGAAGTGATGGCCATGTCGCTCATTATTACATCGAGAGCATGTATAGATTCCATTTGAAAACTTTGTTTTCATATTTGGATATGATTCCTTGCATATGGAGCAAAAATGAAGTGGGTGGAGGTGAGAAAGTTGGTTAAGAAAGCAAGCGTGACCATCTGGCAAGGGGCTGGTTGGAGGTGGGGGTGTAGTGGATGTGTGCATTGGGGTAGGGTTGATTGAAGCATTGATGTTTCCACGCCTAGATTGATAAATAAGATGTCTCTGCGCATTTTGGTGGTCCTTTGTTTGGCTATAAAGAAGCCTTCTACGTGCATTTCTTTGGTCACGTGCACTATTGGGCAACATAGGTTGTTGAAGAAGAGTTTGCCTTAAACCTGGAGGAGACATTGACGGGAATTTCAAATGTTATAAATGTGTTATTGTAAGAAAAAGTCGAGGCATGTACATTAAAAGTAAGATATGCAAAGTACAAATAAGAAGGTATGTCTACATATAGAAAATAACGCATTGCGAAATTTTTTGCAAGAAGGAAGGTATAAAGCATTTTTTTTGATGTATGTGGAGCATGCATGTATGTGAAAAGCAACCAAGGAGCAGCATAGTAGAAAAAAGAAACCCACATATATGACATAATAAACATTGTACACATGTAAGAAAACGTATGTTGCATGGACACATATGTATGGCGTGCTTTGAAACAAAACACGTAATGTATATGATAACACATATGTCATGTGAGCACAAAATTTATAGTAGCTAATTACATTGCAGTTCTTTGTAAAAAGACAGGAAAGTAAGGGAAAAGTCTATATACAAGCAATGAAGGAAGGAAAGCGGGGGGGAATATAGTGATCATGATGAAGTGGAAGAAACATAATTGGGTCGAGATGAGGTGGAATGCATTTGGAGAGATGGGATGGTGTATTGTAGGGTATGATGTGTCGAAGAAAGGAGTGAGGGAAGAGTAAGATATGGGAGGGTGAGTAAAAGCGATGGTTGGAATAGTCGAGGGTGGAGTGTATGAAGGGGAGGTTAGAGACGGCGTGCAACAGGATGGATTTGAGTAGTGAGTGCAGATATTTCTTCAAGGAGCTTAGTTGATGCAGCAGCATAAGGAAGCTCTTCAGAATTGACAATGGTTGTCTTCAAGCGTGTACTAAAGTTGAAAGTCTCTGTCTTAATGGACAAGGTGAACAGGTATCAGCGCGAAGTTATGTGCAAAGAGATATCCTTTATGGCTGAGGGCTCAGTGGCAAGCAGGCATAAATCCTTTGCAGAGACACCAAGTACTTTGTTGGTTGCATCATAAAAATTTGTGGCCTCGTTGATCTGGCCGATGTGGTCTTGCAAGGAAAGATTTACAATGTATCTGTAGTCACATTCTGTGAATTCACCATCATATTTGCTGCAATGCCAAGTGTTGAAAGCTCTATGTGCAAATTTCTTCATGCATTGAACGCCATCAACAAAGAGAGGGCATGCAAGGAAGTGGAATTCATCCATGTTAATGTCAACAATGGAAGCGTGCACAGAGAGCCACAGGTTCTTATTAGAGGGTTACATGCTTTGCAAGTCGAAGATTGTTTTAGATGGGTGTGTTCGAGACATAGAGCCTATGTATTTGTGGCTCAAGGATGGAGACGCAGTGCAAAATCCATGATCAATGTACCATTTTGATGGTGATGGGTTGCCTCAATATCTAGATTGATAAGGATGGTACTACTGGGAACACTTCCAATTGTTTTACCATTGTAATCTGTAAGATGGCCACCCTTTATTGCAAGGACAGGTGGTGGATCAGAGAAGTATAGTGAAGCAACATGTGAACCCTCAGTGTGGCAATGATGACCCCAAAGTGTGACATCGATGCTAAAATAGGATGTGTCTCTGAGGCAGATGGTTCTCCTACTTGTTTCAGAACCGTCTTTTTTTCGAATTGTAGATGCAGGTGAGACAGAGCTAACAAGGCCAACCAGGTCAACCATGGAATTTGAAGGTAAATTTTGGAGGTCATTGATTGTTTTAAAGTGGAAGGAATGTAAAGGAATGGAGGGAAATGCATCGAGGCAAGGGTGGATGGTCGACGTAAATGAAAAGACAATCTCAAGATGGTTGTTCAAATGCTTATATGAAGGGTTGCTTGTCTTTATTGTGCCATTAGAGATATTGTACACTGTCCCTATTTCAACAAGGGAATAGAAGGTGTCAACAAAGTTGTCAAAGGTAAAGACATGGATCTCTTCTCTAGAACAATCAAGAAGGTCAAAGCCAAATAGTTTCCCTGGGCCGCGTTGGTTGGTGTATTCATGGATGGGTGTCTTGGCAAGCACGCAACCTTGGATGGACCATTTTTTATAGTTGGGATTGAGTGCTTTGAATGGAATTATAGTAGTTGGCATGGATATTCGTATATTTGATGCTTGGGATGAGTGAACATTGCTTTATTCTGTGAGGCGGCTAGATTGGCTAGTTGATGAACCAATTGGAATGCCAAAGCTAGTCGGTAGTAAAAGAGGAACATGGCTTCCAACAAGGGCAAGCTTGTGGTGGACCAATTCAAGATCGAGTATTGTAATAGTCCTGTAGGAGAAGAAAAGGCAAGAATTAGTAAAGGTGTTATAAAATTGATGATGTTGGTGGTAGGTAAAAATGTATAGGCTAAGCTACATAAGAGAGAGCTTAAAATAATGGGCAGAAAACATTACGTGTTATTATGGACGATGGTGCAGGTGCACTTGGAGAGCTTGATGATAGAGCCTTCTTGGATTTCTCCATTTGATATGAGGGATTTGAAGGTAGTTGGGAGCAAAGTCTGATGCATGTTGTAACTATCAGAGATAGTAATTTGAAAATGTGAAGTAGTTGCATTTGTTGGTTCAAATGGCTGGAACAAAAAAACCTGCAAAAGGCTGAAGATGTACAAAACCAGACAACAAAGAAGATATCGCATTTTCTGTCAAGGGTGCCTCCTTTATGCGGGGGAAACACTGAGAGTAAGAGGAAACAAATGTGTAAGTATATGACATTTTTTTGTGTATATATATATACTATTGCAGGAGTTACATACAACCATGCCATATGTAAAATGAAACTATAGCAGGCATAAGAGTAGAATGTAAAAAGGTGACAGAAAGACGGTAGTTCTTGACTTTTTTTTAATATAATGTGAGAATAAAATCATACAATGGAAGCATGCAAAGTTAGGTAGTAAATGCTTAAAGTGTATTAGAGGTATGATCCAGTAAGGAATTTATTGGATACTTCGGCCCTTCTCGACATATCCCTTTTGCTCAACCCACTGCCTCATTACGACCCTCATTATGTGTTTTATTGAGTCTCATTCTCCTCGCTTCAATACACCCCTCCTTCTACTTTTCTCCCGCAACACAATCTATTCGTCCTCTAATCTTCCATATCTAGCTTTGCATTTTTTTCCATCACTCTATAGGGAGGAGATTCAAACTAACGATGTGATGCATAGGTCAACAAAGGGCTTGACTATTTTCTCTCTCTCAATGTAGGTTTTTTTTCTTGTGTGTCAACACTGTATAACAATAAAATCCAAACTGAAGATGTCATATGTGCGTACCTGCAGAATTAAAAAACTATTTCCAAGATGTATAAACTTATGCATTAATGCATACTTATGTTTTCATATTTTACAACAAGTTAGAAAAATAAAATAGCCAAGTAAATAAGAGATAGGACTAACGAGCACCAGGCAGGCAGGAGCTTTATTAATGACTTCCTAATTATTTCAGTAATGGCAATGGAAGCTGTGTAATTGCTGCCAAGTAACATGTTAGATTCACTTCAGTTACCTATCTCATTGTCTAATAAGGCAAGGCACAAACGATGAAATTGTAATAACCTTGTTGGTTAGTTGAAGTTCGTAAAGCCTATGCTTAATGTTATAACCTCCCTAGAGTGGAGAGTGGTTTTGTATTCCTTTTAGGGCTGGGGGCCGGGATGTGGCATGACCAAGCTCAACAAGTATGAGCATCAAGGCTGAACAGGGCAGGAAGGGAAGCTAGCTCTGTATGGGCAGGTAAAGGAGGTGAAGAACTCATCCCATGGCCAACAAAAGAAGGTCATAGTAGGCACGACCCAGGTCTTGGAGGGCCAGCAAAGGGCAGGGCCTAACACTAAAGGGCAAGCACAGGCACGTGCCAACCACAAAGAGGATGGGAATGAAAGTTAAAGGAAAAACAAAGTCTAGAAGGCACATGAAAACAATGTTATGCAGGCTAAAAAAGGATTCAAAATCCAAAGGGTATGTTGTTTTTTCCCTGAGATAAAAAGGAGGTGTTTACTTGATTCCTAGACCAAAGAAAGTGCAAACTAAAGAAGAATACAGAGCTCCCACAGGGTATTGATTGTTCAAGATTGTAACGTGAAATCTATGGATCAATCCATATATAAACACGTGGGTAGATTGTGGCCAATATATGGTTCTAAATTTGCAGTTGGTTAAAATTTGATAGGATTTAGTTCTAAAAGAACACATAAAAACATGTATTTTTTGGCACATGAATAACTTGCAGTTTGGTGAGCGTTTCATACACGAAGACTAAGGAGTTTATTTTTTTACCATTAGGTGAAAACTTCTAAAGCTAAAGTTAGTATAAAATAAAAGATATATTGGGAAATTTATAAATGACAAAATAAACAAATATAAAGGAGAAAGTAAGGAAAGTTTGATTATAATAAAACATATCAAAGCAAATTTGCAATTTGTAATGGATTTTGAACTTGTTTTTTTTGTCCACAATGAACAAGCTATGATGTGTTATTCAAAAGATTGAATCAAAATTATATAATTAGTTCAAATATATCAAACTACTCTTGATATTCTTGTTGATCTACTACTTGTAATATAAGACAATGATCATAATACTAAATCGGCATAATACCAAATATGTTCATTGATCTACTACGTGTAAATCACTTTTAAGACTTTAAGTGGATTCTAGACTTAATTCCTTGTCATTGTGGTAGGATGATGAGAATATTACATTCGGTAAAGATACAGAGATTTCTCTCTTCCCAACCCTAAACTAAGATAAAATGAAGAAAAAATTTAATATCACATTGTCAACGAAAAAGTTGAAGGAAAAATTTGATATCACATTGTCTTCCTAACCTTGAAGTATCTAAAACAGAAGTTAATATTCTTGATCCTAAGTTCACTTGAGGTTTCAAGCTTTTTTCAGTAAAAAAAACAGTTTCTTGATATTCTAATGAAACAAATGTAACCTTGTACATCATCAAACAACTGTCCATACCCCAATGGGTCAAACAAAACAGTAAATATTACATTACAATGCAGTTCAAAACAGAAATATAACTATGCCCAAGATGTGAAAAAATACTATCAGCACCTGGGTATCAATACATGAAAAGGTCCTCTCATAAGTGATCAGTATATACATCAGTCAGAGAAATTTCCATAAATAACATAACAAGAGCCCAGACACCTTATCCAAAGCAGGCAAGTGACTCTCAAAATTCCTGTAACTGCTGCTCAGCATAACCAGAAATAACTCAAAAAAAGCCATGAGATAAATATCTGAAATAGAATGAGAAAATTCTAAAAAAGCTGGATTGAGACTTCACCAATAAACTCATCATCATAAGATTTAGTAAGTAAGAGATGAACAGGAGCCATAGACAAACCCTCCATGGATAATATGTCTGCCCTCTTGTTATGTTCCCTATAGACATGACTAAAATCCACCCAGGTGAATGCGGATATGAGTAAGCTAGTGTTGTAGCACCAAGCCTCAAGGTTCACCATGTCAAGGGTGGATTTCCCCTTTTCCCAATTTATAATCACCGAGGAGTCACCAAATATATGTAGGTAAGGCAACCCAATATCTTTGGCGGCTCGTAATGATGCCCATAGTGCTAAAATTTCTGCTCTAGTATTAGTACTGCTCCCACATCCAAGCTTAAAAACTTCAAGGTCTCTACATGGCCCTTTAAGTAAGATAACTTTTTACACTTAAACATTTCAGGTCTTCATATATTCATTGCTTCATGGGAGTCTATAAGGCACATGAAAACAATGTATATGCAGGGTGAAAAAAGGAGTCAAAAGCCAAAGGATATGTTGTTTTTTCCCTGAGATAAAAAGGAGGTGTTTACTTGATTCCTAGACCAAAGAAAGTGCAAACTAAAGAAGAATATAGAGCTCCCACAGGGTATTGATTGTTCAAGAGTGTAAAGTGAAAGCTATGGATCAATCCAGATATGAACACGTGGGTAGATTATGGCCAATATATGATTCAAAATTTGTAGTTGGTTAAAATTTGATAGGATTTAGTTCTAAAAGAACACATAAAAACATGTTTTTTTTGCTACATGAATAACGTGCAGTTCGGTGGGCGTTTCATACACGAAGACCAAGGAGTTTATTTTTTTACCATTAGGTGAAAAATTCTAAAGCTAAAGTTAGTATAAAATAAAAAAAATATTGGGAAATTTATAAATGACAAAATAAACAAATATAAAGGAGAAAGTAAGGAAAGTTTGATTATAATAAAACGTATCAAAGCAAATTTGCAATTTGTAATGGATTTTGAACTTGTTTTTTTTGTCCACAATGAAAAAGCTATGATGTGTTATTCAAAAGATTGAATCAAAATGATATAATTAGTTCAAATATATCACACTACTCTTGATATGCTTGTTAATCTACTACTTGTAATATAAGACAATAATCATAATACTAAATTGGCATAATACTAAAATCTGTTCATTGATCTACTACGTGTAAATCACTTTTAAGACTTTAAGTGGATTCTAGACTTATTTCCTTATCATTGTGGTAGAATGATGAGAATATTACATTTGGTAAAGATACAGAGATTTCTCTCTTCCCAACCCTAAACTAAGATAAAATGAAGGAAAAATGTAATATCACATTGTCAATGAAAAATCTAAAGGAAAAAGTTAATATCACATTGTCTTCCTGACCTTAGAGTATCTAAAACAGAAGTTAATATTCTTGGTCCTAAGTTCACTTGAGGTTTCAAGTTTTTTTCAGTAAAAAAAAATAGTTCCTTGATATTGTAATGAAACAAAGTTAACCTTGTACATCATCAAACAACTGTCCATACCCCAATGCGTCAAACAGAAAAGTAAATATTACATTACAATGGAGTTCAAAATAGAAATATAACTATACCCCAAGATGTGAAAAAATACTATCAGCACCTGGGTATCAATACATGAAAAGGTCCTCTCATAAGTGAGCAGTATATACATCAGTCAGAGAAATGTCCATAAATAACATAACAAGATCCCAGACACCTTGTCCAAAGCAGGCAAGTGACTCTCAAAATTCTTGTAACTGCTACTCAGCATAACCAGAAATAACTCAAAAAAATCCATGAGATAAATATCTGAAATAGAATGAGAAAATTCTAAAAAAGTTGGATTGAGACTTTCCCAATAAACTCATCATCATAAGATTCAATAAGTAAGAGATGACCGGGAGCCATACACAAACCCTCCATGGAGAAGATGTCTGCCCTCTTGTTATGTTCCCTATAGACATGACTGAAATCCACCCAGGCGAATGAGGATATGATTAATCTGGTGTTGTAGCACCAAGCCTCAAGGTTCACCGTGTGAAGGGTGGATTCCCCCTTTGCCCAATTTATAATCACCAAGGAGTCGCCAAAGATACGTAGGTAAGGCAGCCCAATATCTTTGGCCACCCGTAATGATTCCCAGAGTGCTAAAAGTTCTGCTCTAGTATTAGTACTACTCCCACATCCAAGCTTAAAAACTGCAAGGTCTCTACATGGCCCTTTAATTAAGATAACTTTGTACACTTAAACATTTCAGGTTTTCATATATTCATTGCTTCATGGGAATAATTTTTTAATTCCATGCATAAGAAAAGTTATTTTCTTTGTGAAATGTGCCAAAACAATCCTCAATAACTACTTCAGATTTGCATCATAACTTCATACCAAACCTACCCTTCAACAAACTTTCACATATGTCTACTGAATACAAGGCTCTTCTTTGCAAAAAAGTGCCACATTTTTTCCTTACATTCCTCTCTAAGAGCACATTGAGAATTCACAAGAAAGTGTTTTATGTCAAATATGTAAGTTTTTTGCATAAATTTTGAGCCCCTGTGTGCAAAGAGACTGTTCACCAAGCTACTCTTATCTCATCCTACTTAGACAAGAGCTACCTCCTTCCAAATAGATAACTCAAAATAAAAGGCCATGAACAAGTGATCTACAATATCTAAATCGTGATTGCAAAGTATGCATCTCTTAGCATGTCTGGTTTCTTTTATGTCTATTATCCCAGGTTAACAACTTCTTGGCTATTTATAACCATAAAATAATCTTTATTTTTAAAGGAAATGTTGATTTCTAGACCGCTCTCCCCAAATAGACTCTATATGAAAGAAGGCATTCTTCAATGCTTGCAGCATAACCCAACTTGATAGTGTATACCTTTGTTCCACTATTCTTGGACCACTTGAGTTGATCATATTCTTCTAAAAGTTTAACAGCACTATGGTTAACAATATATACTAAATGTATACTAAAAATATATACAAAGTGTTTCAATTATTTAGCCAAATGACCTTGTAAGTTTACATCAAATTCCTATCACAATATATGTACATTATATACAACCTTTATGTGCTGAAAAGAGTGGGAGAGGATAATGGAATTCTTATTCATTGTAGTGGATAGGTAACGAGGGAGAAGCGATGATGCAATGGATGAAGAATAAATAAGAGTTGATAGCAATGGGATAAGTTTAGGAATATAGAATAGAGGTTAAGAGGAGTTGGTAGTGTCACTTAGTAATGTTTATTGTGTATGTAGGAATAACCAAAACCAACTATAAATAAAAGGATCCAACATACTAGGTAACAAAGATTAAATGAAAGGTTCAACATATTCCATTTACCACCGTCCATAGAAGTCAAAGGATCCAACACTGTTAAAAAGAAACTCTGAATATATTATATTTTAAGAATAATAATAGACATAACAGTTTTCCATGAAAACCAACATTATTAATTGTTACATAAAGCTCCAAGCTCCAAATAGTTTACATGAAAGTAGTGCCAACAAGAAGTGGCAGCGGTCAAAATGTCAGAACAAGTTATGCATGCATTCATTTTAAGTAAATGCTTCCTTTTGTAAAAATTTGTTAGAGAAAACTGTGCCTTTAATTCCTAGCCTCTACTACTTCAAAGGCTAGAATAAATTGAAATCTACAACAAAACCATAATAAATAGGAAAGCCTTAACAACATTATCGCAAACAAGGAAATGGGTACACGTTGCAAAAATGAATATCATTCCTAAGTTGAACTATGGAAAAGTGAATAAATTTGAACGCTTTGAATAAATAATAAAGTAGTAATAGTAAAAAACTCACAAACTGATACAAATTTATTACCAAGAGTCTTAGCTCAAGTTAAGCAATGACTAATAACACGATATAGCTTCCACCGGAAAAACTTATCCAAGAGACATGGGAGATGCATCATTATTAAAGAACTTAGTGAAAACATAAAAATTGAAAATACAGATAGGGCAGCAAACAGAGGTGTTGAAGCATATGGACAACCAAATGGTGTTATCATCCGGATTTATGCAGGAATGCAACAGAATACAAAAATAACCATGGAAACAAATATGTAGCAGAAATAACAATTCATTTCATTAATCAATAATTGAAACTTGTTTACATACAGAATGGAAATAAACTAGCTGGAGTGCTTGTAGCTTATCTCTGAGAAGAGATGTGGCGGCTACATGCCTCTAAACTCTCTGTTACAATGAGGCTCGAAGGCCTATATATTATTGAGAAATAATGGAAACCCCACACATCCAAAAACCTAGCCCTAGGAGGTGAAACGCCTTAATGTGGGCCTCGTTGGGTAACTTGGTACATCAATTTCTTGGGGTCGTAACTTTAGCATACTACCTCCGTTTGACACGAATGATACATCGTTAGAAAGATCCGTTTAAGGACTACATCCATAAATGACAAATATTGAGTCTAGGACGGACTCATATTTGCCCGACCATTCGATGCCAAAATAACATCGTGTAGGGCCTCAAAACGGCTCCAGAAGTTTAGGACCCGAAAACTGCCAAAAATAGTAAATTATGCTACAATTAAGGAAACTGGAAAACTGAAAGAAACAGTGGTGGGGGTCCAAGAGGAATAGGTGGGTGGCCACCAATATCCTCCTAGATCATGTTACTCAAGAAGGGAATCCCAAATATGTCAAATATTGCCCTTTTAAAGCGATGCCAATAGATGTTTATGTGCAGAAGGCAAATGCAAAAATCCACAATGTTCAACAACAGAAATATTTTTCGGTACTCAAGCCCATGTAGCATAATCATGAATGGAAATAACCTATCAATTCCTTTTAATGAGAACTCCCTTTAGATGTTCATAAACATTGATGTGATCAGGACTGTCCAACTTGCACCATTTTTCACCTAAGCTTAAAATTAGAACAATGTAATTATTCATTGAACAAAGCTACCAACTTTTCAGATTGCACTCAGAGGTATGCTACTACACTTGATGCATGTGGACCTAATGTAAGATTGTCAATGCAAGGCAGAAATTCTATAAAGAAAAAGAAAAGTTAAGAATGTCGATAACTTAAATGCCTTTCATTGAGAACACTCTTTAGATGCCATCAACATTGGCCTGCTCAACACTATCCAACTCGGGTTGTTATTTTCACTAAAGGTTGGAAGTCATAACAATATAATTATTCAATGAACAGAGTCATCAAATTTATGGATTGCACTTTGAGGTCTATTGGTGCGACTGATGCAGCTGGCCCTAATGTGAGTCTACTGTGAGTTTGTCACCGCAAGGCAAGAATTATATGGAGAAAGAGAAAAGTCAAAAAGATTCATAAAGAAAACAAAGGTTGAGCATATCTCTCCACATAATATATGGAATACAAATGAAACCAACAAAAACCTGCTAGTTTCTAATACCAAGCAAGTGGCATCCCAGATCCAACATCAACCTAGAAAAGAAAATGAGTGAAGAAATAGTTTGATGAAGCATGAGACAACTCCAATTTGCTACGATTAAAATTGGATGGTGCTATCCTTTTCAGAGTATAATTTACCTTATCTTTATTTTGTTTACATTAATTTCCATTTCACAATGACTGCAAATTTCGTTGGACTGGTACACGTATTACATAGTTTCAACCAACAAACTTCAAAATTATTATAAATTTTTTTTGGTAAGAATTCTCTTTTCATGGACATCTGAACTCCATATTTTTTTATATAACTGTAAGTTTGTGCCATACTTCAATCTCACAATTTATACACAGGGAAATGATATAAACTCTAACACTTCCTATTTTTTTTAGCCATTAATGGTGCCAAACTTTTGGTACATGATTGTGTCGAGGCATAGTGCTCATTTGAACAAAATTAACTTGGAAATTACTTCTATTCAAAGGGCCATTGTTACCCTACTTTGAGTCTCGCTTGATCTTTCATATTCTTATCTTAGAAGCCCATTTTCTCACAAAAGCAAGCCACCCCTCTTGTTTGCTTATTAATGATTTTAAAAGCCAACTTTAACTTCAACGTAAAGGCCTAGTTTTTCAGCATCTCTTACACCTTAAGCTCACCAAGCAACTATAGCATCCCAGAAAATAGGAGGGACCTTCACAAGAACCAAAGCAAGTTGCTCTTATGTAAAGTACTTTTTAGTTCATCATGGTCTTATGTAAAGTACTTTCTAGTTCATACTGGTATTTGGATTGGAAATGTTGAAAAAACACTTTTTCTTCATGACTTGAAGTGAACTATAGAGTGCATATTGAATCTAACCAACCCTAGAGTCACTTCACGTTTCCTTAAAGCTCAACGAGGATTGTAAACTGAAGGAAAAAATGAATATTGTAAGCTGAAACCGTTATGAGTGAGAAACCCTAAATGTCTTCATAATGTGGTCTGTTCTCCAGTACTAATGTGCTGTAACACATGACTAAGATGTTCAGAACCCTAAATGAGCTAGGGTTACCTTCTGAGTTTAGTTATCTCACAACATCGACCATTAAACCATAACCAAGGCGCTTTCTACAGCTGTTGCTCTGACCTCTCCAGAAATCGTCGAGTGGGCTCTTTCTACAGGACAGGCTCTTTCATAGGACGTGCTCTCCAGAAATCACATCACGACACTCCAGAATCGCCGGACAACTGCGGTTCTGACCAACTCAAGAGTCACAGCTCTCCAAAAATCGTCGGACTATAGAAGAAAGAAAAACGTGAAGATGCATAAACCAGTGGACAATACAAAAAACCTATGAACAATGCACAGCCCAGGAGAAGACATGCATAAAAACCTATGAACAATGCTCAACCTAGGAGAAGACACGCGTACAAACCTATGAACAATGCTTAGCCCAGGAGAAGACATGTGTAAAAGTACCACTGGTAAGAGGGACGGTGACATCTACAGTGGTTTAGAACAAAACTTTAGAGAAAAATGCCTAACGTGTTCCATTGAAGTCTGTGATTTGATTTGATTGAAGATGCAAGTGCAAATTCTAAAATATGTTCAATTCTAAGTTTAGTAGTACAGTTGTCTATATTTCATCTTATTCTTTACTTTGCATGTGGAATCATCCATCTCTCCTATCACATTTCATTACTTATGACTTGATGCTTTATCCAAAATAGTTTAGAAAATTTCATTTTTACTGGAGTTTGGTGAAGCAAAAAATCCAAAGGGGACACAGTTTTAGTTTTTCTTTTAGATTGTTTTAGGATTTTTGAAAGTTTTAGAGACCCTCAAAACCTCTAGGACATGAAAAACTATATTTGAAACTTTAACTTATAAAACTATGCCAAACATCAATTTTTTGCAGAATTTCTACTTAAAACTTATTTTTGCACCCTCTTGGATAGGCAACTTTCCTTACTCATTTATCATGTATCCTCAACATGCCAGAACTCTATGGACATTGATTTGATTCATATGAAAGTGATAACATAACTTTAAGGTCTCTGGACTGGAATGACTTTAGAATCCACTAATTAAAAAGGGAAAATGACTTGCAGAGTGCACTTTGCACTCAATGGATTGTAAAGTCCCCAAATAAAAAAAGGCTTCCTCCTCCTGTGTAAAATTCCAGTTCCCTCAAGCAATCTATAAAGACTATTCACAACTTGTGTTACAAGCATTTCTAGATAAAAAGTTTTCGTCGTGTGTCAAAATGCTGGTTAACTTAAAGAATCTACAAAAATTCCATGAAATACTTTCACCTTTTCATTTTTTTTTCCGTAGCTTATTATTTTATTTTATTCCTATTAAGAAAATCTTCAAAAGTTTATTACATATGCAATTTCCCTTGCACCTTTAAATAACTATGCACCCAGAGAATACAGGGGCACTCCATTGGTCTGGTGTCTACGTGCATATATTTATGTGCATTATAGAAGGTTCACTAAATCTAAAAGATGTATTCCATGCATTGAACATAGACATTCATCTGCTTACAGATTTGATGGGCAGGGCAATTTCTTTAACAAGGATTGGGATTTGAGCAAAGGGGAAGGTGGGGAATTCTGTTGGTACCATGTTGAGCTGCCGAGATCTAATCAGAGACTGGCAATGGCTGCACAATACTTGATTGTTGTTCTTTTCCCACCTCTGAAGCTTCAAGATATCCCGTCTCTCGTGAGCAGTGGGCCCTTCTGTGGGAATGTAGATGGTGATCTTGTGTTTAGGGTAAATTCCCCAGGCCCCACTGCCAGCAAATTCACCGAAAGGATTGCTACCAAGATCAGCGAGAATACTATGATTACAGTGTCTCTGGGTAAGGTGCCAAGGATGGGATTTTCTCCAACGGGCCAGTCTATGCTTTCTGAGATCCCCAGTGTGGAGAGTCCTTCATCCCAGGCCCACTATGGGGGAAAGGAGGAGAACAACTCAAAACATACCACAGAGCCCAATGGAATTGTCATCAGAGAGCATGTGCTGGAGTTTCTGTTGACTATGAACCATTCCGAGGAAGCTGATAACCCTGTGCCCACTAGGGTCTCCAATCTCCTTATGCACATTGTAGACACCCATGTTGATCATCTGCAGGATATAGTAACCAGGATTGAGATGGAGTTGGATACAATGGATATTGAATTGGATAAAGATAAGCAACTCTAACATCTTTGCTCTCTTTGTTCTACTTTTTATATCACCAGTGATTTTTAAGTTTAGTTTTTTCATAATGAACAATTCTCAATTTTAATGCCTGGTAACCAAAATGACATTGATACAGTTTCTTCTCGTAGCAAAAGTCGGGATTCATTTCAGAAAATTGCTTCTCACCCCTTTCTTTCAAACAAATTTTAATCCTTTATCCATTTTGGTTTCCTTAAATACAATTGTTTCTTGATTGCAGAATGCTATATTTTCCATTTCTTAGCTGCCTGTAATCTCTAGAATATTCTAGATTTTTACTGTTAAATTGTAAATTCCACCTTAAGAACCAAGTATATTATGGATTTTAATTCTTGCTTTTATCAAGCCCTTCTAGCTATAAGGGATTGGGTAAACAGCCGAGGTAATTGTTGCAAAAGTTGTTTTCTGAGAAACAACTACATTGAGAATTTTGAAAGAGTGGTTCTATGTAAAAGCCTCCCTTGGGTAAATAGATGGGGGTAATTGTTGCAAAATTTGTTTTCTGAGAATCAACAATATTGGGAATTATGAAAGAGGTTCCATGTAAAAAAAAACCCATCTTGTAGTTTTGAGACACTGCCCTATTATTTGGTTTGTAAGAGATACCAGTACTTGTAGATTAGAATTTAGCTGAAGTCATCTAATAGTTTCCTTGGTATCAGCTAATTTTGACAGAAATTCTGGAAAACAAACCATTTAAAAAAAATGAAATTGATTATGTCAGGTTCATTTATCACATACTCCAATTGTATTACGATTTTAAAGATATTATAACTCGATACAGTTGAATCTCCGAGTAGAATTCTTAGTGTTGTTTAGCAATAAGTAGAAATCTAAACAAATGATAAAAATAAAATCCTGAACAGTGTTCAGCATTCAAAATCAGCACAACTAATAAATTATCGTGCAAGCATCACTGGGAATACTATTCAGTCAGATACTCCTTCTTTTCAGTATGTAAAGAAAGGGAAAATAGGGATGATAAAGAGATGACCAGCCTAATTTTTGGACCTTGCACCTACAAAGGATGTCTAAAGTCAGAAGTGAAAAGGTATAAATTCAATTCATTCATTCTTCCGACTAAAGGTTAATAGCAATGGTATACTGACCCCATTCGATCTAATAAGTTATGGTAGTAGTTCCTAGGGAAGTTCTAAGGATTCCAGAGTGGCCATACTTGGTCCTAAAGTACAAGTGTCCCGGCTATTTTGGTTGTAACCACAACTTCCTTTCCCTTACAAGACTTAGCACATGGAGTTTATTTGAAAGTAGGCCCTGAGGTTAATGATGGTGGAACATTCGCGCTCGATCATCGATTAGGAGTAGTAATTTCTAAGATGGGTCGTAGCAGTTGGGGGGTATGTTTTCCAACGGACGGAAGGATAAGATAAGCAGGTGCCCTTCAACAGAAGGAGGTTCATCGTTTCGTTATTGCATCCGCTACGCCCTACAAGAGGGTTGTGTTCCGTCATCCGCCCAATTAACAACATATATAATTTACCAAACCACAGAACACTGCAAGAGAATGGAAAAATGAAATTGCACAGAATGAAATCCAGGAGCAGTAGAAAAACAAAGTACCTGTGCTTTTTCCCTCTTCTTTGGCTCTTTGAATCAGAATTCCTGCAAAGGTATTCCTAGAAACAATGCAACTTCTATGTGCAAACCCAAATAGTGCAAATCCTTTAAAACTGCAAACTAAATGTGACCAATAAACACCATTTATGCAGGAGGGAGGGGCGGTCGCCATGACAAGATGTTCAACCACCTCCTCCATGAATAGAAAGCTATCTATGGGGTTTAATAAATTCAGAATAAATGCCAAATTGAGAAAACTGAGAAAAAAACAGACACCATCCTCTGATCATCTGACTAACCCTAGAGTCACTTCACGTTTCGAACGAGCTCTTTCATAGGACGGGCTCTCCAGAAATCACCTCACGACACTCCAGAATCGCCGAACAACTGTGGTTCTGACCAACTCAAGAGTCACGGCTCTCCAAAAATTGCCCGACTGTAGGAGAAAGAAAAAACATGAAGCTGCATAAACCAGTGTACAATACAGAAAACCTATGAACAATGCGCAGCCCAAGAGAAGACACACAAGACCTATGAACAATGCTCAGCCTAGGAGAAGACACCACACAAAGAGGTGGAAAACACGCAAAAAGGAACACTGAAACTTGCAGGGTGAATACCCATAGTACTTCAAAATGCCCAGAGTTTATTGCGAAATGGGAGGACAAAGCAAGACACCAACCGGAAAACTTAAACAATTAAGAACAAGGGGATGGGGGTTAATTGGCAGGTCCAACCATCAATGCTGTCACTTGCGGAGGAGCCCAGACTAGTGCTGATAATTCTAACCTTTACCTCCCAAAGATCTAGAAGGCCGGACTATGAGCACCGAAGTTTTATACTACACAGCAAAAGTCAATTTGAAAGGATACAGTCAAAATATTTCCAGCGTATCCCAACACCGTCATCCCCTGTAGTTACGGAAAATACCAAGGGACATTGTACGAGGTCCCTTCCAAACCAGTGGATATCCGAGCCACACCAGCAAAACCAACGAATCACGAAGAAGACACGCAGAGAACCAGTGGATCACGAGAAAGACACGTCCAAAAATATGGTTAGCTAAATAGATGACGATATGAACAGTGGTTTTAAAAAAAACTTCAGAAAAAAACGCCTTACCGCTTAAAACTATAAGATAAGTTAACTTTATAAGAAAATATGTTAACTTTATGAAAAAGCATTGAGATAAGTTAAAAAATTTAAAACGTCAAAGCTTTATTGACATTGTGTTACAGTCCAGTTGAACTTAATGCATTATCGAAACTTTGTCGGGACATATACTCTGCAGCTTTGGTCTACTTCTTTCATTTATTTTCATTCACACATCGACATTGTAATTTAAGAGCATGAAGACAGAAAATTCTTCGAAGTACCTGCAATGTAACTCAATTGGACATAACGCAACGTCTAGGAAGGGCTCCCATGATATTCATTAGGACCATAACCAAGGAACACCTGCCCCCAGAATTCTACGAGCTGTTTTCAAAATGGATGCGTAGGCTGATAGGGATAGTGTCTTCTTACATTTCACTTGTGATAGAGGATAACGACGAGTACATGGTAATTGAAGTTTATCAGGCAGTGTAGGCTTATGTGAAAGCGAGGTCGTCTTCTGTTGTTGTCGAGGGATTAAGGCTTAAGAAACCAAAAAGAAGCCAAAAAATAACAAGGAATTTACCTTCAGCATATGATAACAAACCACGGATCCCACACATGTCTGAGGGTATCAAAGTTGGGTGGGCCTTCCACAGCATAGAGCTCAGCCCTGAGAAGGTACCCTTGGAATCCCACCTCCTACAAGAAACGCTATTACGAGATCAAATTTCACAAGAAGCAAAAAGACAAGATATTCAAGGAGTATGTGCTCCAGGTCAATTAATGGTATATATTCAACGCTGGTTTTTTCATCCAAATCCCAACCAGGTCCTCAAGCAGACTGTTGGAAGGAAATTGGTTGGGTATGGGCCGCAAAACAGTAAGGACCGCTTTGGGTGGCTCTATGGCCGCTCTGACCACACTCTTCAGAAAGCGACCACTGTCCGGGCAGTGGAATGCTTTGGATTGTCTGCAACAGGCTGTTGGGCGAATTCATGGCCATCACTTCCAGGTGCTCCGTGGTCGATCCCTCTGTCGCCATCGTTTGTGGGTTCTGATTGATTTCAACGCTGACCCTCTCGAGGTTGCGGAGCTTCATGGCGGATGCAGGACATGGGGGGATGTTCACCTGGGGGGATNAGGTGCTCCGTGGTCGATCCCTCTGTCGCCATCGTTTGTGGGTTCTGATTGATTTCAACGCTGACCCTCTCGAGGTTGCGGAGCTTCATGGCGGATGCAGGACATGGGGTGATGTTCACCTGGGGTGATGCAGATTCGGTCTTGCAAAATTGATCACATGCAAGATTAGGCCTCCATTATGTGAGTCATTGTAAGTTAAACTAACTTACACTAGAGCGGGATGGATTTCAAAATTCAAAATAATAATAGAGCGGGATCACAATGAAAATTCAAATTCAAATTTCCCTCTCGCTTGTCAGCATTAAACACTCTATCAACAATCTGGTGGATAGCCGGAGAGTAGTCACCTGAAAGTAGTCGCGACTCGCCCTTGATTGATGAGTAACAACATAAGCATGCAACGGATGACCATGACCGATGGCCAAACTTTATTCAATGAAGAGTCGCGCGTATTTGACAGTGGACAGACGGGCCGCTCCGATGGCCAAACTTTATTCCATAAAGAGTTGCGCGTATCTGACAGTGGACAGACTGGCCGCTTCCACATGCACGAGGGTTTTTTTAAGTATTCTGAGAGTCTCTTAAATACTATGCTGCTTGTCGTCTCCTATCAGGCATCATTTCTGTTTTCATCTATAATGACAAATATATTTTTCCAAGATGTTTTTATCACATTCTATCTCTTTGTAAAAACGGAAGCATATTCGATTTAGTACTTTAGGACTTGTGACTTCAACTTTAATACAAATAAAAAAAATTGCTTGAAGGTTTATATGTTTGTTTACAAATATTTTATGTTGTAATGATTTTTATATAATTTTAATAAAAAATATTAGTTTTAATTAATTGATTTATTAAAAATCATATTTCAATTATAATAAATATCATATAACTCGAAAAAAATGCTTGAAAGAATCATTAAAGGTACACAAAATTCAGCTCTATCTTAGTTTTCTTGTATTATCTTATTAAGGACTAGATGTTCTAGAGGTTTTTATAATTCATGTCATATAAAAGGTTTTGATAAAGGTAGTTTATAATTTTTTAAATTTTTATAAAATAATAATTTAAATATTTTTTTTCTTAAATTTGGATTATTAGATTGTTATGACTAATATTATTATTAGTTTGACCGGGTGATTAGCAATCTTTTTCTTTCTTTTCACATGCCAACACCACACATTTCTGTTCAAAGGTAGACCACCTACCCGTCCAAGAAGATGGGACTAATACAAAACTTCGGAACATTAGCTAATCCTTATTTGAAGGTTTAGTTTTTGCTTCATCATCCCTTTTTTTTTTCCAGAGGAAATCTCCACGGAAAACCCAGCAATAATTCCCCACATTAGTGGATGGTAGAGGTGGTAAACCATCGGCCATCCTCTCAGATGGCCTAACCCCGAAGGACTCAAGGCTCGAACCCGTGACCTCTCCCCGTACCGAGAGAGTGTGCGCACGTCTTACCAATTGAGCTAACCCTTGGGGCTAAACTTCTTCATCATCCCTTGTACCAAGCAAACGGAGGGAAAGCACACGGGAAGCCACTTGCCACCCGGGTGGTGCTTTCATCCCATTGAGTTTAGTTTTATTCATTCCCTTAAACGATTTTTAGGGTTTCCAGTCTTGACTTTTAAGGTATCAATTAACTACTTTTAGGATACTTTTGGTGTTTTCGCACCACAGTGACTCATCACCAACAATATTATGCGAATGGTAGTGGTCTCTCAAGTCATCTTCACCGCGTGTGTATTAGTTTTTCCAACATGTATTGCTATTATAGAAAAATATATAAAGTCTCAATCTAATGTCAATGGACTTCACAAGTAGCCTTAAACTTATTTGTTCATGAAGCAATATGTATTGTTTGATTTCTCTCTGGAAGACTGTTCGGCTTTGTTACCATACATGAATGGGCCATATTTAAGTCACAATTTATCTTAGTCGGTTATTTTGTCAAACTGAAAAACAAACACATAATTTCACAAAAGGGCCCTTTGTGATGATTCGAGTGTTGAATTTTTAGCATTAGCATGAATACTTTAAAATTTGTAGACTAACAAATGACAAATGCAGTAAACAACATCAACATACTGAACACAGGAGTTTTTCTTTGGGGAAACCTTTAAAGGACAAAAACCCCAAAAGCATTAGTACTTCATCTCGTAAATGATATGACTGAGTTCTTAAAAAAATTCAAACACTAATTGGTTTTGTACCATAGATCCACAATTTACAAAAGATAAATTTTTCACAGAAAAATCAAACTAGGACTCCAAGCCCTCGTTGCCCAAAAACCCAGATCTTCCTGGATAGCCTGCTTAGACTTTTCTTTTGCCTGCCCGGATCTGAATTAGGCATGCCTGAGCCCTGCCCGGATCCTCTGCTCTCCTACTCGAAGTATGCCCTTCCCGGAGTTGTTGCAGCTCTTACCGTGGTATGCCTGGCACCTTCCCGTGCCCTATTTTACTGCCCGAAGGCAGATATATCTACCCGAGGCCCTTTCAAGCTGACTTGTGTGCTTCCAAAGGGTCTGTGCAGACCTGGTAGCCCTTACAGGCATGTTGGATGTTTCCCGAGACCCTCACGGGTATGCCTGTAGGCTGGCCGAGGGTGGGTAGCAGTCCCGGCAGCCCTTAAGGGATAGTCTACTAGCTTCCCAAAGGTCTGGTGCCGATCAGCAGCCCTTACGGGCCTTCCTATTGGCTGCCCAAAGTACCAGTAGCAGGGTCAGGCCCTAGAAGAGGCAGCTCGTGAAGGAAGAAGCTTCCCATGTGAAGAGAGTAGGATGCTCGATGAAGAAGGAGACTGCCCGATGGAGGAAGAAGATGCCTAAGCCAAACTAAAGCTGCCCGAGATCAATCTGTGAGAGAAGACTGCTAATAAAAATTGATAAAACCCTAGTTTAGGGTTTGATAAAAAAATATGAGTGTGGACTCCCTAGCTAGACTCATCCATGCTAGGGCACAAACACAAGATAACTTCCTTCTTCTTGAACCAATGAATTCGTCTTGGATTTTCTATACCTGTGAGAGCAAGTGTGTATGTATTGATCTTCTTTTATAGCCTTTGAGTCACCTGTAAGTGGGCCACAACTCAGAAGAACAAAATATTTTTATTTTATTCTTTTATTACTTTGACTTTTACCTTTAGTGGTACTAAAGGTCTTTTTGTACTTTCACTTTGACACCTTAGTGGTACTAAGGGTCCGTATGTATTTTAGACTTTTGCTTTAGCCTTCTTCAAGTGCCCTATGGTCGAAATAAGTGGTCAAGGTGGTCCTTCATCCCCACTCAAAGTACATCATCATAAACATAGAGAATTACTAATGCTTTTATCTCACACTCTGTGTGACACCAAGATCAAATACTAAGGTGTCTTAACCAAGGGCAGCTAAGCCTTGGAGAAGATCACAAAGCCCACTAGTTGAGGGTCAGAGTGTCACACATGCCTAGACATGGTCTAGGGCTTATAGTGTATTCCTGGTAATAGACCAAGTGCCTCAGCCATAGGCTGCATAATTTGACACAAGGTCAAATACTTGGTAACAGACCAAGTGCCTCCATTCTCTCACAGAATGGCCCTCGGCTCGGGGTTGAGTCCCTAGTTCCGGATTAGGTAAATTCCTGGTAACTGGCCAGGTGCCTCCATTCAAAGAATGGCCACTCAGCTCTAGGCCGAGTCCCCCAATGCTATACTGGTTCCACATCATGGTCCCAGACCAGATGTCACCATTCAACAGAATGGTCACTCAACTCAAGGTTGAGTCCCCCAGTGCTGGACTGGTCCTACACTTTGGTCCTGGACTAGGTGTCTCCATTCTCCTAAGAGAATGGCTCTCAATGCTACTCATAAAAATCAACATTGAGGTCATTCCAAAGCATAAGGGACTGATGGGATTCTTGGTTTACATGAGTCATGTTGTATATTTGGGTATATTATTATAGTTGAAGTTTCAAGTATGAGTTTCAAATTCATATGGGACTACTCAACCTATGTCAATCTTTGCTTGATGGGATTCTGAAACTCTAAAGTGGTCAAGCCTTCCTATGAAAATACATGTGTAATACAATGCTTCTCTCTTATTGGGGAATAGGCCTCTGTCATAACTGAATAGGTGAGCTTCATGTGAGTCTATGTAGTGATAGCTGATAAACATCCAGCTTACAAATTGCCACCATATTTCAAATCCCTGATTGAGTTTTTGTTCAAGATTTATTCCAAATTTAATAATGAATATATACTTGTGGAAAAAGTGTAGTGATCAAAGCTCCTGAGTCCTAGTGCATGTACGTTTGTGTATTTGTGTATACATTCTAGTTGTTGAAGTGTCAATTACGAGCTTCAAATACTGAGACCTGTGTTATTGTTTGTTTGATGGCCTTGTTCAAATGAAATGTGGTCAAGCCTCCCCATGAAAATACATGTGTAATGGAAAGGTAGCTTCTCTCATTGTTGAATCTGTGATTTTCATGTGGCTCAATGTAACTTGATGGGAATCCAAGTTACAAATTGCCCCTGTATATCAAATGGATGATTAAGTTTTTGTTTAAGATTTATCCCCAACTTAATAAAGAATATATCTATTTTTGGTGGTAGAAGGTTGGTGATCACAACACGAGTCATGTTTTATCAGTTTGGGTATCTGGGTATACATTCTAGTAGTTGAAGTTTCAAGTTTATCCAGGGCTGAGACCTGTGTAAGGTTTATTTTTGAATCTAGCTATTATTTTCGAGTTTAGTTCAGTGGACCATAATCGGTACTCTGTGGGAACCAAACTAGTGACCAATGTCTTGCTGATAGAAACAACTGTGAAATGTATTTCTCAAGATATTCTGAAATTCCAAAAGATTCAAATATTTGGGCCTAAAAGTAAAATAAAATTGATTTTCAGGAACCTTGATTTGTATCCGGATTAGGGACAAACTTCCCTCCGTTATATAGTGTGGAAGGGTGGAAATGCAACAAGACTAATGTAGTAAGAAGATAAGATGTTAATGAGGTAGAATAGTAGGTTTTTTACCAAAGACAATCTATGCTCTCCTATGTAATAGAATGCTTTGGTACCAAGTTGCTATGGTGGAAATTACATATCTTTTCTGAGAGCCATGGATATTTTTTCTTTGTCCTAAAGATGCGATTTAATCTTCCTTGGAATTCAGAGCAACCTATCCAAACCTCCTTTTGTTTATAATTTTTACTTGTGTGTTATTGATCAGGAAGTTGGATTTGAAGTGATGTTGTTTGAGAGTTGCACCTTGTCCTGCTACCTTATTTATTTCTTCTGAGATGGGCATTTCTCATTAAAAACAATAACAACGTCCTATTCTTTTGTAGCTATTAATTATCATTGGATAATGATATTAAATAGCCAATTAAGGTCAGACATTATCTTGTTGTTCTTAATCCTGTCAAGGACATTGTCTCTTCACATATGAGTTTAAACTTTATGTTGGACAGGGTGACAACTCCTAACAATACTGCCAATTGATTTCTGGATATGTTGTAATTGATTCCAATTTGTTCTATAGAATCTGTATCAAGAAAATTTCCCATTGCTTCTTACCATTATGTTACTAAAGATAATCAATCAACCATGGGATTCCAGATAACAATGACTACATAACATCATGATCTTGAATATCCTTATATAATGCTTGTAACTATGTAAGTCAAGGAATGTTCAATCATTTTTTGTTTGCATAAATATATTTCTGACAATTGATTGTATTGTTTCTTTTAATGCTAGCATGTAAGTCTTCCTCTGACAAGGCAAGATGCATTTAATCATAGCCTGTCAAACAACAATGTGATTGATTCCTTTGACTAGAAATTCTCGTTGGAATATTCTTAAGTTGCATATAGATCTTTCCTGTTAGAAATATCTTCCAAAATCATCCTACTCTTAGTTTTGGGACTTGAACACATGCATATGGAATTTCACATGTCAAATGGCCATATATTTCCTGTTACATAGTTACGAGGTCTATCCTCATAAAGTTTGGTTGGCAATTGAATATTTCATTCCTGACCTTCCCAGTGGAAACTTATGTTTTCTAAGGTGTATTGATGTTATAGATAGGGACCATCGTATATTAAGACATTCAAGAAGCTCTTGTTTCCTTATATGTTATGACATTCCTATTCTTAGGTTTTCTCTCCATAAAATGTACCTCTTTAGTGATGCAACCGCCCGTATATTAAGACATTCAAGAAGCTCTTGTTTCCTTATATGTTATGACATTCCTATTCTTAGGTTTTCTCTCCATAAAATGTCCCTCTTTAGTGATGCAACCGCCAGTTTTCCTTCTTAACAATGCAGGTATTGTTGTTGTTAGAATATGATCCGTTAGGGATTATTGTAAATAAATAAATAAAACTGAATAGTCAAGAAGCCGAAAAGGCTGGGCGGAAGGTGAAACACAACCGTCCTATTAAATGTATAAATAAATGCTTTTGGCAATGTAATGGATTGAATCGGGAGTTATACCTATCAGTGGTATCAGAGCCTGGCTATTTGCCTGCCATAACTCCTGGCTGCATTGCATGCCTGCCATTCTACCTGCGTTGAGTATTCTTGCAGACTGCGTGTTGATTTGAAGCTGCGATTTGAGATTATGGCACCCACCGTGGTATTGTGACTGATATATACGTTGATATATCCTACACATACTGATATATGTTGAAGTTGATGCGTGAAGACCGAGCCTGTAGCTGCGTTTTGTATACACTCAAATCTTGGAGCTGCTGCATGTGTTGAGAAGACGTTGTGATATTTATTGTGGAGAGTGCTCACGCCACTCCTTCTTCTCATCTTGAAGATGACTGCATTTTTGCGAACCCTAATTTTCTGTTGATGCGATTTATGCGAACCGTAATTTTTCAGAACTGTGCTTCTCCTCCGTTATGAAATTCATTGAACTCGGATTATTTATTTCGGTAACACCCCTTCAATCTGCTCGTTTTGAAGAAGGCGAATGCGTTCAGAAGGTAGCCATTGGGAGAAGACGTGGTCGGGAATAGCTGAGCCGCGGGCATCGGGGCGCCTGTGAGAGAAACCAGTGCCGTTGCAATTGCCGTCCTCCCGAAGATTTGAACCTCGCCTGTTCGAGTTTCCAAAGCTGGGACCGTAATCCTTATTGTTTCCTAAGCTCTTACCTGTGTTGTTATGGTAATATCCATCGCTGGCCTGTGGGTGCCTAGATCAGCAGTTCTACCGGCGTTACCGAAAGCGGAAGGAGCTGGCGCAGCTATTGCTGTTGCTCCTCCTTTTCTTTGGTGAGGTGGAACGTAAGGCATGACAACTACTGCGTGTAGAAAGACACAAATCCTTGAAATAATATGCAAAGGACATAGGCTATGAATTGCAATGGAAGATTGAATTTGATAGAGATAGAGATGGATTGGTTAATTGTAGCATGGACTGATATATTGCGGAAGATTGATATATTATGTTGTGACCGATATGTCATATATTGTGTTGTGATATATGTGATTATATAGACTGCGTTGTGATTGTATTGACTGCGTTCTCTATTGAAGACTCTTGCTTATCATGCTGTGTGCTGACTGCTATATACATGCTGACTGATATATTGTGAGGTTATTAAAATTGTTCAATGTTTATCATTGCACCTACGACCTCATCCCGCACATTCCATGTGAGATTTGAGGTGGAGCTATGAAGAATGCTTCCAATATCCACCTGCCAGATGCGTGAATATTGCTAGAGTTGCGCATTCCTGTTGTCACAGACTTCTGTTCGACTGCATATGGAGTCATGTTGGATATTGTGTTAAAAACTGTGGATATCATGGAGATTTTTGGCACGTTGTTGGTGTTGTTCCATTAGTATTGATTCATAAACCCTAGATTTTTTAGTAAAGTCTATCTAGAAACTTCTGCAAGCATTTGTTTATTTTCATTGAGTGAAGAGCCTAGTGACTACTATATTGGAACTGTGACTGTTGCATGAAGAATTTTCTCCTCTATGAATTGCTGCGTTTTCTCCTTTCAATTTGTAACTGTGCTTTGAAAATGAAGCTGTAACCACCGCATGAGAAGATTATATTGTAAAAAGTAGCAGAGACTTAGACCTGCTTCTTTCATATAGCTAAGATCGTTGACTAGTGCTAAAATTTGCTTATGAACTTATTGACAGCATATTAAGATTGTAAATCACCTTGGCAGAGGCTGTAGACCTGCAAGGTTTTTGTTTTTGTATTATCTCATTCTCTTTGTCATATTAAGTTCATTATTGTAAATTACACTAACTGTTGTAAAGATGCAATCTATAGCATCTATTGTTGGTGATGTCCTCACTGGAAAGGAAACATATCCAAAATGGTCTAGAAAGATCAAGAAATCAAGCGAGCCTGTCGAAGAATTCCTTGACTTTGTTCAGAAAACAAAGAATCGGTCCAAAGACCCTTCCAAGGGAGATTGCAGCAAGAGAGGACGAGGAAGAAGAAACTTCAAGAGGCAGAGGGGGCAGAAACAAAAGATCAGATTTACAGTGCAAGCGTTGTGGAAAGACTGGGCACACATCAGATTAGTATTGGGCTTCGTGGGACTCCATCAAAGACAAGAACAACCAAAAGAAAGATGATAATAAAAATCAAGATGCTAGTAAATATTCTGATTCTGCTCATTGTATTGTTGCACATTGTAATCTTGGAATTAATGAAATGACTTCACTTTCATCTTACAAATATTGTTGGCTGCTTGATACTGGTGCAACATCACACATGACATTTAGAAAAGACTGTTTTGAAGAACTTAATGAAACAATAGATGGCATAGTGTACTTTGCAGATAAGTCAAGTATTAAACAAAAGGGAATGGGCACCATTCGACTGAAGATGCCTGGATTCCCTGATTTCTTGTTGAAGAATGTTCTCTATCTTCCAGAGTTGCAGAGAAGCCTGCTATCCAT
>LPNX010995233.1:205206-222671 GCA_001517045.1 Pseudotsuga menziesii | reverse complement strand
TTGGGGTCTGTTTTTCTAGGCTTATTTTTAATAAGTTAATTAAAAATATTCAAAGGTACATAAAAGTGTGGCCTAGTGGAAGAATTTGCTATGGGAGTGCTCATTTTCTAATTCAGAGCACCCACTTAACCCCTAAACCCACTTTCATAAGTTTTTGAGTAATTATTTATCTCTAAAATTAATTATTACTTGAAAATGGTAAAAAAACCCAAAAATAGATAAAGTGAAAAATTCGGCAACTCATAAAATAAAAGAAACATGCCGAAAGTGAATTTTATCAGTTGGCAAAGTAAAGTGGAAACATTCCTAAGGTTTCTAAAACACTTTGGATTGTTTTTCTCGGTAAATAAAGGCCAGTCTTTTGTTAAATCAAGTGGAGCACATCTTTCAAAAAAAAGATGGAAATTTGTGAGGATAATAGCAAGTGTTGAGTTATGAATTAGAAGTTGGCATATTTTTTGTTATTTCCATCCAATGCCACCTCAAGTAAAGTGCTCTCTCTTGGGCAAGTGCACCACCTTCTCTTGGTCATATTTTATATATAAGAAAGGCACTGCTCCATTATTTGAACATGGAGGATTGAACGTATGCTCTTGTAATACTTAGTTGCTTCTACATTTTGTTGAATAAAGTGAAGACTTTGGAGGTCCATATGGTGCAAATTTTCATGGTTGTGAATGCTTGAGCTTCATGGAGGTGATATTTAGCTAGTTGTACTTCACTTTATTTCAAGCTTGTAGATGTTTATCTAGCTTAAAAGGCTATTACTAGCCCATAGAGTAAACATTTGTAGTTTCAATTTGTTTACTTATGTTTTTCTATTAGATATCTAGGAGTAGCCAACTGTAGTCAGTTATATTGAGGCTCTCCCAAATTCCTTTTATCAAAATATACTGGATTTAATCTTGTTTGTTTAAAGGTTGTGTAGCATTGCAGATCATTGACGGTGAAGGAGGATTTTGAGCTCGGTCGCATCTTCTTCCTCTTCACCACTATTCTTTGGATCTAATTTTTTTTGTCCTACTGGCGCTTTCTCTTCTTCACAACGTTCAAGCTTGAGCCTGAGGGTTTTCTCTCCCATCTCATAAAAATTCAATCTTTCTCTTTGGTTACTTTTCTTACAAGCTTAAATTTCTTTAAAAGATTATTATATTAAGTTTAGGCTTGTTTACATGTTAGATCTAAAGTGATTTAATAGATATCTTAAGCTTAGATCTAACACTTCCTTTCTAGTACTCAAAGCAGTAAATTTTTCTCATTTTTTGTAAAGTACTAGATAGTGTATTTTATGTAAATGCTTGTACTAATCCACTAATTTGCACACTGTTAGCTTGCTGGTTTTTAGCAGGTTGAAATAAAAAAAAAAGAGATAAATTATGGCCAAATTTTGACAAATATAGCTATCCAAAGGTTCCAAAGTGTCCATTATTTTTCTCTTTCTTCTGGCAATTTATTGTAATCATTTTGGCCAAAGTATAAGGTCAAAAGGAAACCATTTATTTAATTATTAGCAGTGTAACAATTTAATAAAAGAGCAAGTGGGATTACGGCACCCACACCCCTCCTCCCCTATTTGGGGGAAGACTATATCTGTCCTTGAAATGGGTTGGATTTTCTTGTTCGTTTAGATTAGATTTAATTACTTCAACTTTTAAACCAATCAAGTTTATTTCAAGTTTTACAAATTTTATTCAAAGTAATCAAATACTAACCCGACACTTATTTGTCGTAGTAATTAGTCTCACAAATTTTTGTTCACACAAGCACACAATCAGTCCTGAAGGGTTGTATCTCAACTTTACTTTGCTTTCATAAATTGGAAAGAACATTTACCTCTTCCGTGTATACTCTACTCCTCGCAGCTCAGTCTGAATCTTGGGGATATCAAAAGCAGAATTGTGCACATATTAATTTTCTCACATCTAATTAAATAACTCATTTTAATAAAATTAACTACCCAAAACATTACGAAAATCCGGCGTAAACGATTTTGGAGAAGTAGTGGGAAAATTCTTCAGGGAAAGCGGGAACAACTAGAAAGTGACCGTGGGGTCCTGTTAGGCTGCACCCTTGTGGTGTAGTGTTGAACACCCCCCACGACTCCATCTAACCCACATTTTCCTGTGCAAAAACACTCTTCCCAAATTCCAGACATATTCCCAATACCACTTGGTATATCGGGAATCCCCTTCCTTTAATTACTCATCATTCTAATAATTAAAATTGACCAAGCACACGGGCAAAATATTTTCCTTGTTTTCAACAACTTTCATTGTGTTGTGACTCCATATTGGCACTGGTTCAATTCTTGTACTCTCTATTTTGCTTATAGTCATATTGTGATTATTAATATATCTTTCCATGCTGTTGAATTTAGATATATAATTTTGCATAGTGTTATGTCAACAATTTATTCATTTCTAACTCCTTAAATAACCCAATCAATTGAAATAATTAAAACACTTAAGAGCCTTAGAAACTCTTTTGGTAGGGACTACCCCCTTGGCTTCGTTAGGAGTTAAGCCTAAACATAGGAGTCAGGAGCAAGTGACAGTACTTGACTCAAGACTTTCCCCCAAGGACGCACCAAGCAGCTTGAATATTTCTGCTGCGTTAACCCAGATGCGTAAGAGGCGGCAACATTTTGGCGCCGTTGCCGCGGATAAATATTTTTAATCCCGGAGTACGACTTTTGTTTTTTACCTTTTTTGTTTTGCTTTGTTTGATGTGATTAGAGTAGATCTTTAATTTTCATCTAGCGACTCCACTAGCCTTTTTCCTTTTTTATTTTTACAAAGAAAAGCAAAAAAAATGATTTTCGTGAGAAAGTATTTAAGACATATTTTTCTTTTCACATGGAGACTCCATTAAAGGGATAAAAACCCTTGTATCTCATAAAGTTGTTGAGTTTGATTCTGTGTAGATAAACCCACACAACCGTAAAATTTCAAAAGATCATTCATTCAACAGCTCCACTCTTTTAGTAGCAGATGTTCCCCATGATTATTGATTCTTGATATGGATGTTAAAAGTATAGAAAATGTTGCTCGGATCTCTCGTGCATATCCTCCCATTGATTTCTTCAAGATCCCTAGATTTCTTAATCATTTTGATGGGGAAAATACATCTTATCCCCTTCCTTTCTTTCCGGGGCATGATAATGATCACTCATCCAGATTCCACGCGGTGATGTTCCTTTCATGCATGAGTGAATTTAGCATACGTCATGAGGATCATATGTTGTTTATGTTTTCTTCTTCTCTACGAGAGGATGCTTCTTGTTGGCTTCACGAGTGCTTTCCTGATAAATCTATTACTTCCCTTGCAAGGTTTTTTGTGATATTTTTGAGGCAGTGGCATTATGATGGAAACGATATTGAATTATTCAATATTGAGTCATTCATTAAGACTAATTTCGAATACTTTTTTCCTTGGAGAAAATACATGTGGAAGATGATGAGATGCCTAGCATCAACATGGAATACAACAATCATTATTCAGAAACCCGTGATGATCCAGTTGAAGTTGTGCATGAAGAGTCCTTCATTGAGGATATTATTGAAGACCCTCCTCATGTCACATTAACATATAATATTGAATATTAGGATTCATTTCATGATTATTTCAGTGATGATGATCACATTTGTACCCCAGATCTACCTCAAAGAGAAACCATTACAGAAGCTTGTGATGAAACTTATGGTGAAATCAGTAATGTATATGATATCACTCCTACTTGTTCTCCGTATAATGATGAAAGCTTGGAAGGTTTATTGCCTTGTGAGATTTTTTATAAAGAAGATGATTATGATCAGGAGGAGGACAAGTATAGCTTGGGATGTGATGCCAGTGATGAAGACTTTCTCATATCTGACATGGATGGGGGTGATGACTGTTGGACTTTCATGGAAAATCCAGTCTATGAGACACTTGAAAATCTCATTGAAAATCCCATCTATGATATGTCCAGCGAGGGGAGTGTCTATTCAGAAATTTGTGGAAGTCCCATCTATGATACATCTATAGAAGGGAGTGTTGATCTTGAGACTTGGAAAAGTTTTGGTATGGAAGAGGAGCATTCAAAATTTTCATTTGATTATTCATAGCTATATTATTCAGAGCCACACATAAGTATCAGTAATGAAGATTTGGAGAAATAGTATAATGAAGGGTCAGATGGGATACAGTTAACAGAATATCAGTCTCATTCGTTGTCTTTAGATGCAGAAGTTCCTTATGATTTGGAGTAGCTTGGGGCTTACAAACAGAGGTATCAGCAAATAATCCCTTTGGATGGGTATGATGAAGTAGTGGATCTGCCTCAAGATACATATGTGTATATTAGTCCTATCCGGTCTTGGATAGAAGAAGTCCGTGGGAGGACTTTCCAGTTTGGGAAGCAGTTTGACAATGTATTGCATGCCTATGATATCCCATCCAACCCTCCCATCTTGAGAATTCATGCAGGTTTGCACTTTCTAAAAAATATGTCCTTGCTTTGGCTGGTAACCAAAGATAAGAAAAAAAAACTCTAAAGTTGATAAAATGCTTAGGTGGTTACATTGGATATTTGATTTTACCTAATTTTTTTATATCATGCTTAGAGTAGGAAAATAAACTCCTCAAAGTGAGCATTGTGACTTTCTTCAATTTCTTTTTGTGCTTAGAAATAAATAACATTTTATTTGGTTAAGTTTTTTTTCACATTCTTGAATAATGCAACTTATGATTCATTTGCATTTTATATAAAACTTGTGCTACTAAGGTTTCTTTTGTCAAGTTGAAATGTTTTTACAGATTATATAAACAAGAGAATCTGGTGTTCTCATATCCTCTCCTTGCCTGAAGACCAGATCGAGCACACGTTCCACAGTTGGAGCCAGATTTTATCCACTAAGTTGCACTTAGGTGGATTTCCAGTGAGAAATAAAAGACTTGAACAAATCAATTGTTCATCACATTTGCTCAGAGGTTCATCAGACCAATCAGTGGCCCTTTTTTTTATTTTTTACATATTCATACCCTGCGAGGATTTTGTAATAAATGACTTAGCATGATGAAAATTATATAAAAGGTTTGGCTTTCCTAGGACTTAGTTATCAATACTTTACTCTATGGTGTTTTTTCCTTGGGAATTACATGTCTTTTTTAATGACTTATAATTTTGGAGTTTTTCACCCACTCCTCCAAAGCTAGAGTAAATGTCTTGGTGGTTAGACCTTAGGATGTTATTAAAACCTATGTGTCAATGTATATTACCATGCTAATCATTGTTTTTTCGTCATATGAACATGTACTAAGTCCTTCATAGTTTTTTTTAATTTCTGGAAAATATAAATTTTTTCGTTTTTCTAGGCTTATTTTTAATGAGTTAATTAAAAATATTCAAAAGTGCATAAAAGTGTGACCTAGGAGCAGAATTTGCCATGGGGGTGTTCATTTTCTAACTCAAAGCACCCACTTAACCCCTAAACTCACTTTCCTAAGTTTTCGAGTAATTATTTATCTCTAAAATTAATTATTACTTGAAAATGGTAAAAAAGACCCAAAAATAGATAAAGTGAAAAATTCAGCAACTCATAAAATAAAAGAAACATGTCGAAAGTGAATTTTGTGAGTTTACAAAGTAAAGTGGAAACATTCCTAAGGTTTCTAAAACACTTTGGAGTGTTTTTCTCGGCAAATAAAGGCAAGTCGATTTTGCTAAATCAAGTGGACCACATCCCTCAAGAAAAAGATAAAAATTTGTGAGGATAATAGCGAGTGTTGAGTTATGAATTAGAAGTTGGCATATTTTTTGTCTTTTCCATCCCACGCCAACTCAAGTAAAGTGCTCTCTCTTGGGCAAGTGCACCACCCTCTCTTGGTCATATTTTCTATATAAGCAAGGCATTGCTCCATTATTTGAACATGGAGGATTGAACGTATGCTCTTGTAATACTTAGTTGCTTTTACATTTTGTTGAATATAGTGAAGACTTTAGAGGTCCATATGGTGCAAATTTTCATGGTTGTGAATGCTTGAGCTTCATGGAGGTGATATTTAGCTAGTTGTACTTCTTTTTATTTCAAGCTTGTAGATGTTTATCTAGCTTAAAAGGCTATTACTAGCCCATAGAGTAAACATTTGTAGTTTCAATTTGTTTACTTATGTTTTTCTATTAGAGATCTAAGAGTAGCCAATTATAGTCGGTTATACTGAGGCTCTCCCAAATTTATTTTATCAAAATATACTAGATTTAATCTTGTTTGTTTAAAGGTTGTGTAGCGTTGCAGATCATCGAAGGTGAAGGAGGATTTTGAGCTCAGTTGCATCTTCTTCCTCTTCACCACTATTCTTTGGATCTAATTTTCTTTTGTCCTACAGGCGCTTTCTCTTCTTCACAACATTCAAGCTTGAGCCTAAGGTTTTTCTCTCCCATCTCATAAAAATTCAGTGTTTCTCTCTGATTACTTTTCTTACAAGCTTAAATTTCTTTAAAAAATTATTATATTAAGTTTAGGCTTGTTTGCATGTTAGATCTAAAGTGCTTTAATAGATATCTTAAGCTTAGATCTAACACTTCCTTTCTAGTACTCAAAGCAGTAATTTTTTCTCATTTTTTGTAAAGTACTAGATAATGTATTTTATGTAAATGCTTGTACTAATCCACTAATTTGTACATTGTTAGCTTGTTGGTTTTTAGCAGGTTGAAATAAAAAAAGAGAGAAATTATGGCCAAATTTTGACAAATTTAGCTATCCAATAGCTCCAAAGTGTCCATTATTTTTCCCTTTCTTCCGGCAATTTATTGTAATCCTTTTGGCCAAAGTATAAGGTCAAAAGGCAGGGCTTTATTTAACTATCAACAATGTAACAATTTAATAAATGAGCAAGTGGGATTACGGTACCCACACCCCTTCCCCTCTTTGGGGGAAGACTGTATCTGTCCTTGAAGTGGGTTGGATTTTCTTGTTCGTTTAGATTAGATTTTATTACTTCAACTTTTAAACCAATCAAGTTTATTTCAAGATTTACAAATTTTATTCGAGGTAATCAAATACTAACCCGACACTTATTTGCCGTACTAATTAGTCTCACAATTTTTTGTTCACATGAACACACAATCCGTCCTGAAGGGTTATATCTCAACTTTGCTTTCATAAATTGGAAAGAACATTTGCTTCTTCCGTGTATGCTCTACTCCTCGCAGCTCTGTTTGAATCTTGGGGATATCAAAAGCAGAATTGTGCACTTATTAATTTTCTCACATCTAATTAAATAACTCATTTTAATAAAAGTAACTACCCAAAACATTACGAAAATCCGGGGTAAACGATTTTGGAGAAGTAGTGGGCAAATTCTCCAGGGAAAGCGGGAATAACTAAAAATTGACCGTGGGGTCCTGTTAGGTTGCACCCTTGTGGTGTAGTGTTGAACACCCCTCCACGACTCCATCTAGCCCACATTTTCTCACACGGAGCCACTCTTCCCAAAATCTGGACATATTCTTAGTACCACTTGCTATATTGGGAATCCCTTCCTTTAATTACTCATCATTCTAATAATTAAAATTGGCCAAGTACACAAGCAAAATATTTTCCTTGTTTTCAACAACATTCATTGTGTTGTGACTCCATATTGGCATTGGTTCAATTATTGTACCTCTCTATTTTGCTTATAGTCATATTGTGATTATTGATATATTTTGCAATGTTGTTGAATTTAGATATATAATTTTGCATAGTGTTGTGTCAACAATTTATTCATTTCTAACTCCTTAAACAACCCAATCAATTGAAACAATTAAAACACTTAAGAGCATTAGAAACTCTTTTGGTAGGGACTACCCCCCTTAGCTTCGTTGGGAGTTAAGCCTAAATGGAGAAGTCGGGATCATGTGACAGTACTTGAGTCTAGACTTTCCCCCAAGGACGCACCAAGCAGCTTGAAGATTTATGCTGCGTTAACCCAGGTGCGTAAGAGGCGGCAATAGTCACATAAGTCATAGTGATAGCAAGTCACGACAAAAATTTAATAACAGATTCTTTCTTTCTAGAACATGTAACATCTACACTCATTCAAAGGAGAAGGAATTATGTCTGCTTCCACTCACAAATTGTATACTAGAATGATGCATAAGATTCCGGCTGCCTAGTTTCTCTAGAAGTACAGCCTTTGGTTAACCTATCTAACAGAGTACAGAGAGACCAAACAGCTGGAATGCAAGCATTAGCTTCTTTACTAGAGCACAACCCAGCAAGAAATGAAGTTCAAGAGAGAGATACATCAACAAATTACTTTGAGAAACTAGATTCATAATTGTAGCAAATTGAAAACTTTAAAATTCATAATTATAAATCTGATCTCAAAAATCAGAACTATCTTCGTCATACTAAAGCTGCAACGTTGGGCTTGAGACTAGTTGCTAATTTTTTTCAAAGCTTTGTGCCAACTGCACTTCATCGAGACTATTTTGGAATAAGCCATTCCCAACTCCAGCTTTTTTCTTCAAAACATCACATGTTAGATTTTTTTCCCAAACTCAAGGGGTTTTGCAGCTTGGAAGGGAACACTTCATCTTGCATGTATGTTGTGATGAATTGCACTTATGAGGGCCTTCATGTCCAATCTTCAAGCAACATTTTTTGCTGTAATTGAATGATTTGTCAAATAACGAACAGATCTCCACACACGTGTGATTTTTCTTTTTGCTATCATGATTCCCTTTGTGACCTGCCAAATTCCAACATTTCTCCACTTCATTTTCTCAGTATAATTGGAGAGAACAGTATGTGCACTTCTAAGCACAGACATGGATACCCATATAAGAGAGATCAAAGGGATGGCCCTTTCTCTAGAACACAACGCCATTAACAAACAGAACATTTACAACCACATACAGAGAGTCCCTGTTTCAATTCTATAAGGACTAAAACGGCCTCCAGTTGCAACTTTTGTACATCATGCCAACGCCCCTAAAAAGTCCTGAAATTTTGAGTGTCATAAATCACCATTTTTGTCACTTCTTTCCAAGACACTTTCTAGTTTTGATCTGAGATGACACAAAATTTTATCATTTGATGTTGATTCATTGAGAGCTTCAAGCTCCAAGCGAGTGTCATGCAAATCAATAAAGAGGACCCCCATTACTATTGGAGCATCACTTACCTCTTACTGTGAGTCAAAATTCATAAGTATTTTGTTTCCACCTGACATAGAAAGGCATCCTGCCGTAACAACAAATATCAAGTGCCTACGAAGGATATCCACCTTCATGGCAATGCGTTTCAAATCTACAGTGGTCCAATCCTTTGCTGCTATCTAGGCAATAACAAGCTTCAAATCTCTCAAGAAGGCACAACCACTCTCATAACTATGTCCCAAATATTCTTCTACAGTCAAAGCAATATGATATAGGCTTTCTTGATTATTATATTCTCGTCTAGTAAAAAGAGGCACTCCAGCATATAGGATTTCTTGATTATTTTGTTGTTGATTCCTTTTCTGCCTCATATCAATCTCCGTAATCGTTATATGCTAGCAACCCCTGGTCGCTGTTTACATTTATAACACATCGACCGTAAGGGATACGCTAGAACTGGGTTAGGATCGCAAAGTTAATTGACAGTTATAACAAATCAACCGTAAGTTTAAATAGTTTGAACCCTTTTATGGAATTNTTTATAACACATCGACCGTAAGGGATACGCTAGAACTGGGTTAGGATCGCAAAGTTAATTGACAGTTATAACAAATCAACCGTAAGTTTAAATAGTTTGAACCCTTTTTATGGAATTTATGGTTGAAATCAAATTATATACAAATCCTTACCGGATTAAAAGAATGCTTTCTTCTTATTTGAAATGAAAATATATATGGTGGTATTTTAATGAACGGAATGGATGTTAAAAGAGATATTGTATATGTAGGTAGATAGTGCAATGCCCATATATAGAGAGAGAGAGTATAGATTGGGTTGGGGTTTATAATTTTGATGCATATTTATATATATATTAAATATGGTTATAGAATAAAATTGTATGTGGCACGTATTCATGTCTGTCATCGATTTCATTGTTGACTTCAATGTGAGTGTCCTCCATGACCATAAATATTCCTGAAAGTTGCAACATTTAATTTCCATTGCTAGGAACATATCATGTGTTGATTCCCCATGCTGCAGGTTTTCCTTCCGCGTTGATCATATTAATCGGCGGTTTCTGAGTTTTTCTGCAGGTATGGGGGCTGTATTTGGATGGTTCATCGCATTGTGACTATGCGAGGGTGGCCGTTATTATCAGACATTATGTCTTCCCATAGTGCGCTCCCCTTATTATTTCTCTGTTGTCTAGTTATGTGATTCTTTTTTCTCGCCTGTTGTTTTTTCTGGGTCAGACGTCAAAGTATTATTTTCCGGCATGTCCTCTTCTCGTATTGTCCACCCGATACCCCTGCAGGAGTGCTGTATATTCTAGGGTCTGTGTTGGGTTTCTTGGCGCTGGTCCCCTGGCAACATCAACGGCTGGAGTCCCTCCTCGTAGTCGAGGACTAGTACCAACCAGCATAAACAAGTGGGAAGTTATTTTTACAATGTGGGTATATTTTATATGAAGTTGATGATTGCAATGGGGTAAAATTCTTGTATTTGGTTGTCGCTTGTGCTGTTTCTTTCTTCCCCCGGACCTCTAGAAGCTTCCACCTGCTTCAGCCATATTTTGGTCGGGTTGACCTAGCATGTTCCTGTCTCTTTTAGCGCTTGGTGGCATGATGAAACCCTGGGCTGGGACCCCAGGCCTGTGACGCTGTGGGGGGGGCTTCCCTTATTCTCCGTCGGGTACATCCTGGGGATGATGGGGTTTTTTGTATCCTCATGCTAACACTGACCGCTGTTCTTTTGGTTTGTCTTGGGGGTGTTTTGTGCCCGGGGCTTATGTGTTTCGATTGGGGTATTGACTTTTTTCAATTAACGTGGGTATACTGGGGATTGGGGTTACACTCTAGTCTTTCACCTCAGGTTTCTTCTTAGGATGAAGGTTATTTTGGCTGAGGGTTTTTATCTTGGGTACCTCTCAGGTTTGTGCTCGGGTTGGTTGATAGAGTGTTTATTCTCCTGGGGTTTTTCATGACGAATACACCAGAGAGGCCGCCGGTTGTTACGATGGGTCGCTGTGATGACAGACATCGACGTCGTCGACAGTCGAAAATTCTCAAGGCACGAGAGGGTAAATTAAACTTTGTCGTTGGTCGAGACGTCTACCTTGACAGAGTCAGTGCCTTATGCGCCCGGGCGCTCATTGGGAGGCTGGAATATGCTTCATTAGACAAGAAACAGTGGGTTGAATGGGCTACTGAGAGGTGGAAGCCACTCATTAACTACGTTCCAGCCATTAGCCTCTTGGTCAGGGGGTGGATTGTATTCATCTTCTTGGAGGCTGGACATGCTACCACTGTCTTGAACAGGCCATGGCGGGTTGGTAATGGCTCCTTGGTTCTGGAAAGGTGGCATATACATTTCGACCCAGCTCGGGAAAGGACAAAAAAAAGGCACCTTTGGGCACTTTTACCAGGGTTGCCCTTTCCTCTTTGGAATCGCTCTATCTTGGAAGGCATTGGAAATTCAATTGGCTGATTTATTGCTGTAGATGAGGATTTCTTGAATGTCTTCGATAAAAGGATTGCCAAGATCCTGGTGGAACTTGATATCACCATCGGTCTGCCAGCTGATATCGACATTCATTGCAACGAGACCATCATCTCTCAGCGTATTGATTATAAGGGTGTTCCTTTTCGGTGTAGTTACTGTCGGGAGATTGGGCACCTGCGGCAAAGCTGTCCCTCCTTTCGACATCTGTCTCTCTCAACAGGCTCTCGCACGCCCCATACTGATCTTATGTCTCCCCTTTTGGCACCAGACCTCCACTAGGTAAGAATACCATCGATCCTCCCTATGACTTCATTTGATAATATGAAAGACGCTTGTGTATTGTTTGATGACGCATACAACTCTGAGATAGCTTATCTGGATTCATTTTCTACACGTGACGCCCCTATATTATCGCCGGTTGTGGGATGCCCCGCTGTTAGCCCTATTCCACAAACTGAGGTTGATGTTGAGGTTAAGGACACTGTATTGACATAGGATACTACATATTCGATGTCCTTTAATGCACCCTCATTTACACATACTTCTTCCCCGGTTCTGGAAGGGTCTGTTGGGAATGACTTACCGCATGTTTCACCCTCTACACGGGGCTTTACTAACCCTCTACCACCTTTTTCTCCCCCTTCGAGGTATACAATTCCACCTTCTTCTCCCCGTCTTTCATCACTTACCGGTCAGATGTCACCCACAAATGCTCACATACCGAGGACTGATTTGTCTGCTTGTCTTTCTCCCTCATCTCCTCCGGAGACTGGTGGTTTAGATTCTGTGCCATTACTTATCCACGAAAAGGAGGTTGCTATTGATCGCCTTGCGGACCATATCCGGGATACTTCCACTTCTGATGGCCATCCTCTTTTTTCACGATCTGATTTCCCTCCACTTATCCCATATGATTTACCTTCAGCTTCTTCTCCCCAGAGTCCTGTTGAAGCTCTGGCTTTCTCTGACCCCTCGCTCCACAAAACACTGAACATTTTCTCAGACAAGACTCCTCTCTCGCCATCTGTTCTCCCCCTTGATTCTATCCGGTTCAAAAATGTCACCATTAGGAGGAGGAAAAAAAAACCTCTTTCGGATCTACCTGAGTCTCATGCTCCTGCTCCACATACTCCTATCTCCACCCGAATGAAGATCGCGGCATGCTCGATTGTTTCCTCAAACCAAAGGGTCCTTAGAGCATTGACCCCTCCACATTCGGATACCTAATGAGAATTCTGTCACTGAATGTTCGAGGGTTAGGAGGCTCAGCCAAACAGAAAAGTCTCCGCCGTTTGTTTTTATCTCTCTCTCCGGATGTGGTGCTCTTACATGAAACTATGACCAGCACTTATCCAGCCCTTTTTGCTTTCTCCAAGTTATGCGCTAGGTGGGAATTTTGTGCTCTCGATTCTTCGGGGCTTTTGGGCAGTATCCTCTCAGGATGGAACCCTTCTGTGCTTCGATGCAAAGCCTATCATACGCTGGCTGGCATTCTACTAAATGTTTCGATGAGGGGATATTCTATGCCCTTCTCCATATTAAACATCTATGGTCCTTATTTACATCGGGATACCTTTTGGAATGCGGTGGCATCGGGTGGAATCCTCTCTTTACCGAATCTTATCCTTGCTGGGGACCTGAACTTTACTCTGAGCGCCTCTGAAATATGGGGGGCAAAAGCCTTACCTAATCCTTTGGGCCCCTTCCTTTCCTCTCTGTTCTCTGCACATCACCTTGTGGATATTGCTCCTCCATCTGTTGGTCCTACGTGGCGAAATGGGAGGGCGGGAGTGGAGGGTATATCTAAAAGACTGGACCGATTTTTACTCTCTGAACAGCTCATAGGCTGTCTACCTTGGCATCGTGTGTGGGCCCATAGGTGCGGAATATCGAATCATTTCCCTGTTATGCTTGAATGGGGTGAACCTCTGAGTTCTTGTCTTTACCCTTTTAAATTTAATCATACCTGGCTTGGTAATGAGGATTTTGATCATCTGATTCATCAATCCTGGTTTGCCCTCCCCATGAACAATACATTGGATGATATGCATGCTTTCTCTGCCCAGCTACGCCAAATAAAAGAGAAAGTGCGCATGTGGACTCGGGCAGAGAATCTGAGGCTAAAGGCTCGTTCTATTCAGTTGGAAGAAGCTATAAACTCCATTCTCAATATGTCACATTCTGCGATATTAGCCCAGGATTCCCAAATCAGATTAAATACTTTAAGAGCAGAATATCATAAACTCTTGGAACATGAAGTGAATTCGGCCAGACTACAAAGCAGGGTCACCTGGGCTAAATCTGGGGATGCCAACACCAAATTATTCCATGCTGTGGCTTCTACCCAGAAAAATCAGAATGCCATCTGGAGTCTACAGGACGTAAATGGTGACTGGATATCGGATGATCGGGGCATCAAGGCTCTAGGGGTGAGCCACTTTAAAGATATATTTGCTGATGATGGTTTGACCAATCTCACTGCGTAGCTGAAATTCATTCGACTCTTTCCTTCCTTTTTCTCCGGGGAGGAACACTCTGCCTTTACTAGCCCTGTTACCCTTACTGAAATTGAGGGTGCATTGAAGACTTTTAAAAAGGACAAAGCCCCTGGACTTGACGGTTGGATGGTTGAGTTTTATTTATACTTTTTGGATTTGTTGGGACCTACTTTGGTTAACCTGGTGGAAACCTCTCGTCTTCTTGGAAAGGTTTCACCGGCCATAAAATCCACCTTTATTGCCCTTATTCCCAAGGTTGAACACCCTATAAGCTTTGGGGATTTTCGGCCTATATCTTTATGCAATCTGTGCTACAAACTGATATCAAAAGTGGCGGCTTTGAGACTCAAGCCCTTTTTGGACTCTTCTATCTCTCCCCAGCAGTTTGGTTTCCTGAAGAACCACCTTATACATGTGCCTGTAGCCATTACACAGGAGNCCGCTGTTCTTTTGGTTTGTCTTGGGGGTGTTTTGTGCCCGGGGCTTATGTGTTTCGATTGGGGTATTGACTTTTTTCAATTAACGTGGGTATACTGGGGGAGGTCCTAAACACAGGAGGTCCTAAACACTGTTAAGTTGAAGAAGATATCAGCTCTCATCCTTAAGCTGGACTTGACTAAGGCTTTTGACCGAGTGAATTGGACATTCATTAGGCTGATACTTATACAGATTGGGGTCCCACTTGTGGGTGTTAACTGGATTATGGGGTGTATCACATCAGCAAATTTCGCCATCCTAGTTAATGGGACCCCCTCCGCTTTCTTTCCTGCTACTAGAGGCATCAGGCAGGGCTGTCCCCTATCCCTGCTCCTCTTTATATTGGTCATTGAAGGACTTAGCCTCCTGATTGAGGATGCTAAACAAAATGGAGTTATCAAGGGTATTAAGATCTTGGCTAATCTCTCTCTCACCCACTTACTCTTTGTGGACGATGTGATAATTTTCAGGGAAGGCACATATGAGGACTGGGTTGCATTTAAGGTTATTCTTGAAACATTTTGTGAAGCTTCAGGAATGAAGATCAATTTGGATAAGTCCTGTTTCTTACATTTTGATTTGGATGAGGCTTTATTGGGGAGAATTTCTGGTATTATGCCATACAGATTTGCTCATCTCAATCTGGGTTTCATAGACCTTGGTTTTAACTTGAAACCTTCGGGCTATCATATCAAAGATTGGCTTTGGCTCATCACTCGATTTGAGAAACGTATTAATCATTGGTCCAACCGGCTCTTATCTCTGGGTGAGTGTTTGGTACTGGTTCGCTCTGTTCTTTCCAGCCTACCGGTCTACTGGTGTTCACTCTTCCCAATCCCCTCTTCCATTCTAGATAAGCTCAGAAAACTTATCTATTCATTCCTCTGGGGGTCTTCGGCCACGAAAAAAAGGTACCACCTGATAGATTGGCATTTGTTGGCTCGTCCCTTAGCACAGGGGGGTTGGGGTATCAAACATCTACCACTCTTCTGTTTATCACTCAGGATGAAGACATTCTGGTTTGCTTTGAATCAACCTGGCATTTGGAATCTGCTCCTAAAGGAAAAATATATGAAGAACTTGTCCTTACATACTTGGTGCAGAATTAAAAATTTCAGAAACTGGAATGTTTCATTAATATGGAAAGGCTTTATAAACTCCCTGCACTGGATTGGGAAGGGTTTAATTTGGCAAGTGGGGGATGGATCTTCGATACGTGTTGGGGCGGACCCTATTGTGGGTTTAGGAGGTTCCTATATCCTAACGGTTGAGCTGAGAACTTACCTTGAGGACTATGGGATCTGCACTTTGAACCAGGCAATAAATCACGCAACAGGCCATTGGTTTACTGCTGAGGAGCTTGATTTATGTGAGGATTGGAGTACTCTATGGAGATCATATATCAGAGGAATGGAATATAATAGAATCTGTTTAAATGAGGAGACTGATACGCTGCTGTGGTCCTTCGGCAACTATGTGGGGCCGCTTAATGCGGCACGTGGCTATGACAGTTTGATTATTTACAACTTATATGAGGAACAAAACTGGATATTGGCCTTGCTATGGACCTTAAAATTACCGCTGAAGATTATATGTTTCACTTGGCTGTTGGTGAAGGAAAAAATACTCACCTGGGATAATTTACAATCTAGAGGTTACTGTGGTCCTAGTAGATGCATTTTTTGTGAAAAAGACTATGAAAGCTGTGACCATCTGTTCTTACTTTGTCCTTTCTCGGCAAAAATTTTCACTCACCTCTCATCCTGTTTGGGCTTCACCTTCTCCCCTCATAGCACTGTGCAGTCTTTTCTGTCTCACTGGTTTAACACTTTTGCCATATCTGAGTCTTTCCTTTACACACCTGTTGTTGTTTTTTGGTTCCTGTGGCTCTCCCGTAACTCTTGTATCTTTGAATATAAAGAACCTTTAGCCACCCTGCTCATCTCCAAGATAGAGAGTTTCCTTGCCCTTTACCCTGTGCCACAATTTACTAAAAAAAGCAGGCAGATTGGACCTAAGCCTCATCACACCTTTCCTGTAGGATACTTTGATGGTGCAGCACAATTAAATATGGGAGGTGCTGGGTTTGTGATCTATATCAGTGAAACCCATTATTTCAGTTTTTCCGTGGGTTGTGGATTGAGCACCAACACACGTGCTGAACTGTTAGCTCTTTGGTCTATCCTCAGAGTCTGCTACTTGATGGGACTGCCCATTCAGATGATCTACGGTGATTCCATGGTGATTATGCAATGGGTAAATAGACTTTCAGCACTACATGCTCCCACTTTGAAACATTGGTGCGATGAGATATTCACTATGATACAACTTGCCCCACCGGTGACCTTCAATCATATTTTCTGGGAACATAATTTGCTAGCTGATGATCTATCAAAAAGGGCACTAAATTTGGATGTTGGCACTGGACTATTCTCAGAAACATTGGATGGGAAGGTCATTAGTGATGGCCTCTTTACTCTTTTTTGATGGCTGTATTTTTTACAGCATTCGATATGATATTGTATTTCCTTCATATTGCCTGATTTGGGGGATATTATGCTAGCTGTTATGTTTCCATGGATTGTATGTTTGCAGGACACGTCAGACCTATATGAATTGCTGACCTGTGTCTTCAGGGATGATGATAAAAGTCTGCAATGATCAGACTTTGTCTTACTCCTCCTACATAGGCTGACTGTCCTATTGTTTTGCATCTTTTATATATGCTGTGTTGGGTGGGGGATGGACTGTATTGTCATTATCATGTACATTGTCTAAGATGTCTTTTGATTCATATGAATATCAAAGGCTGGTATTTTTTCTTCTGAAAAAAAAAAGAATAAAGTTGTATGTTAACCATTTGG